>JAFEMH010001954.1:0-237500 GCA_022495995.1 Adenophora triphylla var. japonica | reverse complement strand
CTATGGAAAGAGTTTGCGTGATCGACTGCCCGTCTTCTTATAATGTCATCTTGGGAAGACCTTGGATCCATAACATGAAAGCCGTTCCATCTACGTATCATCAATGTGTTAAGATGCCAACGCCTTGGGGAGTAATCAAGGTGAAGGGAGACCAGCAAGCTGCCAAGGAGTGTTACAAAACGGAAATGAAAGCGTGTTCTACTCATTAACCGTGACCTAGGTAGAAGAGGGTTCAAGACGTCCTAGAACTGTAAGGGTGAAGATGTCAAGATCTATCTGTTAATCAACTGGTTGGAACTGGGGCATGTTATCACCCTTCCAGGGCTCTCAAAGTGGCATCATTTTCTGTCCTATAGGGTATCATGGGATACGTCTTAAACGTTACCCCACGTAAGTCAAGATTTATTGCAATTTCAATGCCAAGGTACGAACCTTTTCTTAAAATTAATTTCTATTTCCTTTGAATTTATTATTTCTTTTATTTACTCAAAATCCCTACTGACTTAAGCATCGGAGGGGTGTTAGCTTAGCTAACACCCGATCCTAACATGTTCTTGTGTTGCAAGATGGACACCCCTGAGCATCGGATGAATGACATTAGAGAGTCACTTGACAGACACCTTGGAGGGACAAACGTCTCTTGATAATATAAGGTACATGACCCCTTCATACCTAAAAGCATATTTCAATGTACTTGTGGAACCATGATCGTAATCGCCTGGGCGCACGTTTTTCACACTTAATTTAAAAAAGCAAATTCAATTCACCTTGTCAGGGGAATTGCGTTTTAAAATTCAAGATGTGAACTAAGGATTGTAACATTAACATGTTACCTAAAGACTCCGAAAAGTGACATTTCTACATGTCACCCACAACTTGGTTATAACATCGTTGCATGTTATCTTTACAATTTGGTTATAACATCGTTGCATGTTATCTTTACAATTTGGTTATAACATCGTTGTATGTTATCTTTACAATTTGGTTATAACATCGTTGCATGTTATCTATACTTATTGGTTACAACACTCATACGTGTTGTCTTTCGTACCTGACATAAAAATGCTCGAAGGAATAAAAACATCCAAGATAGCATTACGATAGAAGTTAACCAAAAGATTGAGATGTTGGACCAACCCAACACCATCAAAACCAACTGTTTGGACTCTTATGAGCCACTTACAAAAACCATAAATGAAAAGATGTTTTAGGGGCCAACCTCCTATTCCAAATTTACATGCCAACCAAGGCATGACAAAATAAAACGTAATCATTGTTTAAAGGAACTTGAAAAGGAAATTGTTTTAACTTAGTGTTGCAGGGACAGCTTCTCCTCCTTTACCTTCACCCTCCTTCCTGCTTCCTTCGTCCTCTTCACCTTCGTTAGTCACCTTGAGCTCTTGCGCCCTGGAATTCACCTCACCCACGTCGGGGGCCTCTCCTAAGAACTCATTCAACATGGCCACCTCTTCATCAATATTCCAATTTACATGCTTGTGAGTACCCAAATCTGGCTCTTGCCTTCCGGTTAAGTTTCCTGGCAATTCTCCGAACTTTCATAAAGTTCAGAGGCAATTCGGGAACTTTTCCAAACTTTCGAAGGGAGGAAGGACCTGCTAGGAATTAAAATTCCAAGCAGGACCTCGCTGGAAAGAGGCTTCTAGCTGCCACCTTGCATGAATCTAGAAACATGCTGACACGACGGTGGATAACGCCGGACGGCTTCTTTTGCCAAGGATTAACGCCGGACGGCTTCTTTAGGAAGCACACTGCAGCCTATAAATAGAGACCTCCTCTACCCATTTTACATACAACTTTTAGGCACTGTTACTCTGCCCATTTAACACCATGAATTTCCAGATATTAAAACACCCAAAAAATACCTCCCTCCTCCATAAAACCCTTTCTAAACTATTCCTACATAGGAAAATCCCCTTGGGAGATAAAGAGAACCACCATTGGTAATCTCTCCTTCCTTTCCCCTTGAAATACTCTCATTATATTGCTCTATTTATTGCTTGTCATTTATCTTGCCTTTATTTGTCATTTACATTGATTATTTGCTATAAAGTTCCTATCTTTACCATGTAAATCATCATATCCCCTTTCCCATACACAAGTGATTCATGGGGAATCCTCTCCCAAGGATGAACAAGGGTCCACAAGTGGCTTGTTCTAGGGAAGATTCACCATATGATGATGTGAAATCCCTTCATCTTATTACATAAAAATGCTATCTTTACTCTCATTATGTCATCCCCCTCCCTTGACCTAGCTTCCAAGGATTGTCCACCTTATGAGGTTTTAAAGGACATAGGAAAGCCACAAAGGTCATTCCTTTACATTATGTCTTTAGCTTTAATAATGTTCATTACGTTATTTACCTTAAAAATGCAATCTTTACTTTCAATGTGATTTCCCCCATGTCCCTTAAGGTTGGATCACTCTCCGAGGATTGTCTAGTAGCCTTTTAAGGCACGAAAGACATAGGATGAGTATAAAGATCCAATCTTTATACCCCTTCCCCTAGTCCCCTTGGTTCTTGGAGCATCCCGTGGTGTGGATCGGTGTAAAGACTTCATCTTTACATCGTTTCTGCCACTAAAATGCCATAGTCGTAGTCCCTTTAGAAGCGGATGGATCTTAATCCTGACATCTCCGATCATCACTTGAGACGAGCATAAATGTCCCTACGAAGCTCAATCGTCTCAAGATGTAGGATTGATGGGCAAATATCCCTTCGTTTCTAAAGAGTCTCATTCTTGGACTTTCAATGGTGTCCCTCTCTCGATCACATGTGACCAAGCCCCCAAAGAACGTTGGTTTAAGACATACCAAGGCTCTTACACTTACTATGGTTGATTAACCAACGGGAGGGTAAAAAGGTCATGTAATGATGATCACAAGTCCAAAATGAGCACGGGAACAAAATCCCGAAAACATCAAATCCAAGGAATCCCGAGCTATAACCTTCTTATATGGTTTATATATCCGGCAGATAACTTGGTACATTCCCTCCCTTTTTCAAATCACACCACACACACGAACGCACAAACAAGCACAAACTTCGGATCTAGGAAGACTTGCTTTTGCAAGGCTCCTTGGGTGAACGTGATCCGTTCTTCCCAAGGAGTAACTTAAACTCCGAACCCTTATCCTTTTTTTCAAAGTTTTGAGGAAATCAAAATGGCGTGGCGACTCCGTTTTTTCAATAAAACCGGTGTCTTCAAACTGAGGTGAAACGGCGACCCTATAAAAATGGTTCAATCATGGAAAAAGGGCCCACATTCACAGTTTGGCGACTCTGCTGGGGACAAGTAAATGTTTCCAAACTTTTTTTCTCATAAGAAGCGTTGGAAACGTATACGAAGGTTAGCCTTCCGTCCCGGATCCGATTTTTGTGCTTGTGCTTTTCCTTTTTTTTTTATGCATCTTTGCATTCCCTTTTGGTTTGTGCATACTCTGAATAATGAACAGGGGCAATTTTGAAGCTGAAAGTTGCCAAAAAATGCTCGGAGAAATAGTCTGTAAATGAAGTAATTTGGAACCTGGAAAACTGCTGGATCTAGCCGGACGGCTTGATCTGCCTGGATCATAGCCGGGCGGCTTCATTCGCAGTTCCACCAGGACACTTTTCTGAGGTTAATCTGGAAGCCTTGGCAGCTTGGGACTATTCAGTCCTAAGTCTGGCCAGGTTCCAAAAAGTTTACGTGCCTATGTGTTGCATTTTCCCCGTCCCGAAAAACATTCTTTTAAAACACATGATGAAAATCTCTATTTTAACTCAAAAAAGATTTTTTTAGGAGACCGCACACTAGGCACACTATATATCCTGTACACTTTTGCACGCACGTCCTTTTAACCCGGGATGGTTGTTCAGCTGCAGTCACAGACAGTGTTACGACGCTCCCGGGCGCGCATGGAATCATCTCAAACTCCTCATGGCAGCCAGTGTCGACCAATCCACTAGTCCGTGTCACACTTTTAAAACCGTGACTTTTTGGTTGGTTTTTAGTATAGACCGTGTCATACAGCCTCCTTGTATACCCTCGTAAAAGTCAAACCCGAGCCCATACCAAAAGTCAAGATCCCCCGCGCAAGTGAAGGCATGCCGAAATTTCGTTAGGCAAAAATTGGCAAAATCTTGACCCCGACATTGACTTTGACCCACACGGGGAATGTAAGATTCAAACCCGAGTCTGTGCCAAAAATCAAGATCCCTCACGCAAGCGAAGCCATGCCGAAATTTCGTTAGGCAAAAATTGGCAAAATCTTGACCCCGACATTGACTTTGACTTTGACTTGCACAAAGTATGCAACAACGCTCAATGTGACGCCGTGTCATTCGACTTTTAACGTCCGACCCATGCCTATTATTTTCCTTGGACAATGCCGAAGTCAAAACGTCTATCGCGTAAGCGAAACTCTGCCGAAATTTCGTTGAGGCTAAAAGACTTGACTTTCACGGCATTGACATTGACTATAATCCGCATCGCTCGCACGTTAAAAATTCCTATGATCCACTAGACCCTAGGACCGTTCTTCTCTCTCGGTCGGTGGGATCCGCGTGCCCTATAGGACCCTCGCCCGGGGCTGTCCACCCTGGGAGGTCGAAATACAGGTGGAAAACGAGGGGCTTATAGACGTAGTGACGGAACCCACTGATCCAGGATCTAGAGTAGTTGCGAAAAAGAAGGGCAACCTTTTCCAACCAAATAGAAATAAATAAAAGACACTGTTTTAAGTAAACTTGAAGATTCTTAATTGCATATTACTTGAGCCTTCAGCCTAAACACCTACCCCCGAGTCTAAACCTTGCCTGTCCCTTTCCCCCAGCGAGAAAGAAGTGGGTGAGAGTATCGGGTTAGAGGCTTGTCAGTGCAGAAATTTCAGGCTCAGATAGTTCATCAGAATCGTTAGTTTCGTCAGCCCAGAGATTAAGAATGGCGGATTTGACAAAAAACAGCAGTGGTATGGGTAATCCGGTGACTAGAGAGGAAGAGCTAGCCCTAGCCTTGTAAAACAGTCGTAAGGTCCATGAGAAACAGGAAGCCATGCTCATCGAGGCTCTCCGTCGTCATGGGGTTCAGATAGTGGTTGAATCAAACGGTTCTTTGATTATGATGGAAGATGAAACCCCGGAAACAGTGATTTCAGCCCCTCCATCCTATAACCAATGCCCTCCTCCATCCACACATGATCCCTTACCAAGGACTACTCCTTTTCAGTCCTTCCCAACATCCCAAGCCATCAGGGCTCCAACACCCTCACCTCCTCAGTACAGACCAAATCAGTTGATCCCAAAACTCCAGTACCAGTCTAAATATCCCTTTGTCATCCTTCCCGGGTATCAATCCGCAAATAACCCCAATGAGGCTTTTGACCAGTTTGACCTTTCCAACTTTGTCAACGCTTGTGAATTTGCCTCTCTCTCTCAGACAGTGGCAGTGAAGAGTCGGTCAGAAATGAGAACATGAATGGGCTGATCTACAGCGACGATGACAGCTCGGTAGAGGGTATGAACGTAGAGCCAATGGGAATGAAACACGAAGGACCGGATGGGGTAGAAAATCACGGGCCTGAGAATGAGGATAGTATTACCTCGAAATGCGACTGTCACTCTTGCAGAAGCTTAGAGGAGAAAATGGACGCAAGCTCAGATGAGGAAGAGTATGAATTCAACATCTTAGAATTCAACACTCCTTATAAAGACCTGGTTGGTGAATGGAGAAACTTGATCGAAGCTTTAGCTGAGCAAGGGAATTGGGCTCCACCCGCTGATCTAGAATATATAAGTGTCATTAAGACTGAACCTCCGTCAGAAAGGGTGGACTCTATTGCAGTATTAAGGGTCACCCCTGAGACATTATCCAAGAGAGAATGTGTGGAAGCCTTAGAAAGGGTCTTAAAGTTTGAGGCGACCCCGGTCCCCTTCTATAAGTACCCAAATCCGGATCGTCAAAATCCGTTAAAAGTTAACCGGAATCCGTTAACTGGCCCTTTCCAGGTTAACCGGAACCCGTTAAGCTCCCCGCTCTCGAGTCAACGAGACATCCTGGGACTGCCCCGTGCATCCCGATATCAAAGTGTACTCAACACACGTTATCACACGTAAAAGTATAACTTTCCTCGAAAAACACACCTTTCGGGACTTTCTGGGGGCATTTCGGACATTTTTCGGACAGTTATTTAAAAAACGGACAAAACCGGTAAGAAAAAACTAGCCCTGGTGAGTCACCGGGACACTTGGCATGCATGCACACGCTCCCAAATCAATATTAATTTCGAGGGTGAAAAGACCAAAATGCCCCTGAAATTGAGGAACTGGCCGTCCGGCCTATTTTACTGGAAAAACCAGAATTCTCATCAAGCCCTCCAATTTTCCAAAATGCCCAAAAACCTCCCAAAATGAGGAACTGACCGGACGGCCCGTTTTGCAAATTCACCCTATAAATACAAGGGCTGTCAAATTGGAAAAAAAAGAAAAATATTAACTCTCTCCAAAAACCCCACGGCCCAAACCTGTTCTACCCCCTCCCGAGCCCCATTTTGTCTCGATTTACGTGAAAATCCCATTTTCCGACCAAACACGAACTAAATACCTTCGAAACACCCTTTCAAACACTCAAACCATATCTCGTATACGTAAACCAAGTCAAAGAGTCAACCCCTAGCCATAGGTAACAATCTATCTCTCTAAAAACTCGTTTCACCTCGATTTACGCGTTAAGCGCTATTATCGTTTCTGTCGAAACTTTCGAAATGTAGACGTAACGCCGTCTACGGGGCCCGATACGTTTTACCCCTTAATCATCTTCTCTCCCGTAAGAGAAGTAATTTCGGGTTAAAACGGCATTCCGGACCCGTTTTGTACGTTTATGTCATTTACTGTCCGGATCGTTTGATCAGTCGATTCGCTTTTTTACCGTCCGAACCGTTTGGTTCGTGATCGTCATTTACAAAATCTGAATCGTTTGATCCGTCGATATCGTCATTTAATTTATGTACCTTTACAAATCCGAGCCGTTTGGCTTGTCGATCGCATCTTTACTGTCCGGATCGTTTGATTGCGTTGATATCGCACTTTAAATACTGTCATTTACAAGTCCGAGCCGTTCGATCGGTTCGTGATAGTATTTACTTATAAAAGTCCGAGTCACAAAACGACTCATTGATCACATATCATTTAATACCTCTTTTCATAAAATTGGTCACAATGTAATGCCCGGTTCAAAGCCGGAGTTCGTCATTCGAACTCCTTTTCAAAACAACGCAAAATCGACGTTTGGTATCCAAACGCTCATTTTCGACTCCAAACCCGACGTTTGACATTCAAACAATCTTTTCATTAAAATCAATGTTTGACATTCAAACGTAAGATTTAAGCTCGTCATTCGAACTCTTTTTCAAAACAACTCAAAATCGACGTTTGTCTTTCAAACACTCGTTTTTATCATAAAATCAACGTTTGTCATTCAAACCAAGATTAAAGCTTGCCATTCAAGCTCCTTTTCAAAAATGCAACACACACACACACGCACACAATTTCGAGAAAGGTAGAAAGACTCGTCATACGAGGCATTTCAGGTGATCTCAATATACTCTTCCCGAAACGTAACGTGACCTCCGAACCTAACAATCTCTGGTCCTAAAAAGCCTTTTTGTCAAGTTTTCGCTACCAATCAAAACGTCACATTTTCAAAGCCATTTTCAAAGTTTGGGCTCATAATACAAAACGTCACATTTTCAAAGCCTTTTCCCAGTTTTGGCTACCAATTAAAATGACCCCCCTTTTGCAAACTCAGCCATTCTCAACGTTTGGGCTCATAATACAAAACCGCGTGGCGACTCCTCTCTCTCCTTCTCCGGAAGAGAGGTCCCAAAAGGTCTGCGAAATGCCGCTCGCCGCGTCCCCTGCGCGCGATCCGTGTAATTTCAGTTCGCGACTCCGCTGGGGAGTTCGAACAATGTTTTTCAAAACTACCGTTATTTTAAAAACATTCCGTGGGTCAAAATTTCGTTTACCCTTCCTCATTTTTGTGTGCGTGTGTTGATCAAAACATCGAACTGTTTTCGAAACAAAAAGAAAAAAAGATGTTGCATTTTCATCTCATCCAAAGTCATAACATGTTCGTGCATTTCTGTTCATACTTGATTTTCATGCTATATTTCGAACTGCGCATAAATTCTTTAAAACGCATTCTGAAAATTTCTATTTTTCTCAGAAAAAAGAATTTAGTGACCGCACACTACTTGCACTGCTGCCTCGGTACACTGCACGCTACGCGCACTTGCTGCCTCAGTACACTGCATACTACGACCCTCAACCCGGGATGACCATTCAGTTGCAGCTTGATTGGTCTGCCAGACACCTTTTGAGCGCGCACGGGGTCGTCCCAAACAGCCCATCCTAGCCCGTATAATCCATGCACTCTTTGTGTCACACTTCGTCAAGACCCCAGTTGGTTTTTGACTTAGTACGTGTCATAAAGCCTAAGTGTACGCTTTTACGCTGATCTCCCTCACAAGTCAAACTTAAAAGTTGAGATCGAAGGTCGTTCCCGACCCGAAGTCTTAGCTTTTCAGACTTGACTTTGACGCGGAGCCACGCTAAAAACATACCCGAAGGTTCAATGTGACACCGTGTCATCAAACCCTCAACGTATGCACCGTGCTAGCCACAACTTGGCCAACGCCAAAAGCTAAGGCCCCTCATGCAAGCGAGTCAGGAGAGGTCATGCCGAAATTTCGGCACGATTTCTGCCTTAACTTAAGGACGTTGACTTCGACCGTGACCCGCATGTCACATACGTTGAAAGTTTACATGACCAGCTAGCCTTAAGTTCACTTTTTCCTTTGTCGGTGGAACTCGCTTGCCTTATAGGACCCTCGCTCGGGATTGTCTGTCCCGGGAAGACGATTTACAGGTGAAAAATGAGGGGCTTATAAACGTAGTGACGTAATCCATTGATTCGAGCCCTAGGGTTGTTGCGAAAAAGAAGACACGATCTTTTCCAACCAATTAGGACTCTGAGAAAATGCGTTTTAAGTAAACATTAATCGGTAACTGCACATGCATAAGCCCGAAACCCTGAGCCAAATACCCTTTCCGAAACCTAAACCCTGCCTTTCGTTCCCTGCAGCGAGCAGAAAGTGGTTCAGAATTCCGGGTCAGCGCCTCGCCAGAATTGCAGTTACGGCCGCATCAGACAATTCTTCGATTCCCTCAGTTCCTTCAGCCAGACTTTCCGACATGTCAAGCTCAACGAGAAATCGTGACAGGAACGGAACCCCGCTACCGGTAACAGATATGACACTGGAAGAAGCCATTCGGGCGTGTGAGGTTCACAAAAGGCAGAAAGAAGATCAGCAGAATTTCGTGGTACAACTTCTGAATGAGCGAGGTATAGCAGCTATCCCCCAACCAGACGGTACTTTCATCCTAATCGAGGATGACGATCCTCCCCGATCAGCTCCTCAAGCCTTCAACCAGGTTCCTCCCCCGCCAAGTTACGGGATTCCTTCAAACCAAGGAAACAGCCGACCGAGGCTCTATATTGCCACCTCTCAAGGCACACCCACCATATACGACCAAGCCAGTACTACTCCCATCACTCAGTACAACCAGTGCACAGCTAGACCATCTCAAACAGATATCAATATCCTCCAATACCCTCCCGAGTTCAACCCATTGCCTATACACGAACCTCAAAACACCGGGGACAAACCCCGATACAGTCCAGAAAAGGCCCCCATATATCCACATATATCAAGCCTCCCACCTCCAATTACTGCCGCTCATATGGCAGCACCCGGCACCGAGCCTCAAAGTCCACCACTGGACCCCGCCTTGGCCTGGATGGTCGAACAAATGAAAGACCTGAAAGCCAGCATAGGCAGCTCAAAGCAAGAAACACTCAGATCCACAGATCCGGGAATGGTCACGCCTCTCCCTGCCAAGTTCAGAATGCCAGAAATGGACCGATTCGACGGAACCGAATGTCCACAGACGCATGTTGACACCTACGTTCTTGGCATGAGAGCAAAAGGAACAATGCTCCAGCAAATGGCCGATCATTTCTAGCATACTCTCAAGAGTTCAGCGTTACGGTGGTTCCTAAGGGTCAAGCCTGCAGATCGCCATACCTGGGATCAGATCAGCAATATCTTCCTAGAGCGGTACAGATCCAACCTGGAGTGGGAAACAAGTCGTGAGGACTTAATCACCACCGAGCAGAAGACAGATGAAAGCGTTGGAGAATTCTACAAGAGGTGGAGTTGGAAACTCTCCGAAATCATGGAGCCACTCTCCAAAGACAAACAGATGCGGATCTTAAAGTCCTGCTTGAGGCCGTCCATCAGAACGCTCATCAGCTATCACTTCTTCCCAGATCTCCGAGCCATGGTCAATGCCAACTCACAGTTCGAAAAGGATCTCAAGGAAAAGGCGCTCTGATGCGGCCGTACAGTCTGAGATCAGCAGCTACATTCAATCCTACACCGGCCCCCGGCAAAGGGAAATATACTTCTGTCAACTACATCCATTAGGGTTAACAGTCAAGCAACAGAAACCCGGCCCTGCAAAGCAACAACTCCCCCACGAAGCAGCCTTCCATACGCTTCGACAAGCTGGATATGCCTCTGGGTAAGATGCTGGAAGAAAGAAGGCCTCCTTAAGCCCGTTGAAAACTACAAACCCAGGAATCCTGTAGTCAATGCCGATAAAAGCAAGTGCTGCGCCTTACACCAATACCACGGGCACACAACTAACAATTGCCTGGGGTTATGGTATGAGATCCAAAATCTGATAGAGGAGGGAAAGTTGGAGCATCCTCGTGGACCTAATACAGTCGGAAACCCTTTTCCGAACAACAACAGTATAAACTCCATCAAGTGGGTGCTAAAGAAGATTGACGCAGAGCAAGTCTCTCCGCCTCTTCCAGCCAGGTCTACATCAAACGTTCACATCTGTTATGATGTTTGTGACTACACCGAATTCCTTGAGTACGAGTTCCAGGACATGATCAGGGGTGATTCTCCCAGGAAGCAGAAGAAACAGTCTTCTCAACAGAAATTGAAAGAAAGGTATGAAGCCGGAAACACCAGTGTGGGTACACTCGGAGAGCCATCCGGGAAGTTCGATTACTATGTACTCTACTCCAGCAAGTCCTCTCTCCCTTCAAGCAGCACAACTTCCAAGCAGACAGGAGTGGGAAAGCCGAAACATCCTGCTGACATCAAAGCTCAGGCCTCGGGACATCGGAATACCTCAAACCTTGGCAACCTTACTGCCAACCAGAAGCCTAATCCCCAGCAGGATCAGCCAAGATTAAACTTGCCCAACTTTAGAGCACTGGCCGGCAAAGGAAAGTCAAAGTCAACTTGGCACTCGCACTCAATCAATGTGCTGACCAAGGGCGGCCACCGCCACAAGCTACCTCAACAAAATCTCGAGGCACCACCAAAAGCTTTGCCTCTTAAGAGAAAGATAGGAAATGGATGGCTCGATGATTCTCCCTCTCCGGAAAGAGATCAGATCTACGATTCTAGACTGTATGGCAGCACGCTCACTTTCTGTGATGAAGACCTACCGAAAGGGGCCTCGGGGCACAACGAAGCTTTGTACATCACTATTCAGCTCAACACTGTCTCCCTCCCTGGGGTACTGGTAGACAATGGATCAGCAGTCAACGTCCTTCCCCTCAGCATGATGCGAGCCTTACGCATTGATGAAGGCCACATGATCCCATCTGCCCGAACTATCAAAGCCTACGACAGCACGTCTCGTCCCATCCTAGGGACGGTGACTCTGGAGCTCTGGTTCAAAACCCAAATGGTGCCAGCAAAGTTCCACGTGATGGACATTCCGTCCGAATTTACAGCTCTGTTGGGATGCCCATGGCTACACCACATGAAGGCCATCGCCTCCACTCTCCATCAGTGTGTCAAGTTCATAAACCGACAAGGAGATCTCGAGGTCATCAGAGGGGACAGTTTCCTCATAGGGAATGAAGCCAAAATGCCAATTAAGCGTGCCCGCAGCCAGGCACCGGGGCTACCTCATGCAAGCCGACCAAAGGACAACCGGGGCAAATCTCATCAGAATCCCTCAGAGTCCGGAGGTGCTAACTATGTCAACGTCCTCGAGCAGGAAGATCCCGAAGCAGTCAGGTTCATCAAGTTCAACTGCCATTTCCGAAACTTGGATGCAGATTGGAAAGAAACCCTGAGCATCGTAATGATACCGGCACACAAACCCCCTATCTTCGATCGAAGATTTGTCAGCATCCTTCAAGCAAACTCTTTGGCCCCGCCAGGCGAAGAAATCTTCACGATAAAGGTCAACAAGCACCGGCACACTCGTGATGAATGTATGGCAGTCGTCTGGGATGTCTTACATGCAGAATTGCCCGCCAAACCCCTTTTCTCAAATGAAGGGCATGAGGTCTTTCTAGCAGCACCAGCTTTGCGACAGGGTGCGAGACGTCCTTTGATCTGGGTTGAGCCATCAGACGGCGACGAATCAGGACTCTCCAGAGTGGAAGACGCGGCAGATCCGCAAGAGGACCCTTACATACACATGCTCAGTTTCGAGGATGGCACCAGTTCCGACGAGGTCACCTACGATGAGGGCTCCAATACCATGGAAATTGTCAAACTTAATGTCCAGTACAGACAGTTATCCGGTGAGTGGAAACAACTGGTTGACATGACAAAGAACCCTTCTGATCACGTAACCGACGATGACTTCGTCAACATCATTTTCTCCGGATATCCCGACGATGCCAAGGATCCGATCCTTATTGTCAGATTCTGCAATGCCAAAGTTACCCTCGATGATTGCCTGATCATGGTAAACGAGGCCCTGGCCAAGAGAGCTCAAGGCTCATCATCACTTCCAGTTATCAGCCCCAGTGGCAACCGGCCCGTGCCGTCAGTCAAGCTCACTGCCAAAAGCGCCGCCAAGGCCGAAGGCACCGACAAAGGAGACAGAACTCCTCACCTTGCTACAAGTCAGATCAGCCTCGGGAATGCCTCCAGCAGCCACCCTGAGAACATTTGCAAAAGTCCTCCTAGCGGGACAGATCAAGCTTCCGAGGAAAGGAATGATCACCTCAGCATCAACATGCTCAAGTTCGACCCTGCTCCCAGCCACCACGGCCACGGATTCAGACATCCCTCCAACAAGTTGCTAGCTCTAATAGACTTGGCTCTCGAACGAGATCACGAGACCATCAGCCTCTTCAATACCCCCGTTGGTTTGATCAAGCAGATATGGGTAAACTTCTTGGTGACCGAGATCAAGGAAGGCCGCATGGAATGTCCCAGCACGACTTCCTTCGTCAATATAATCCAAGTGTTTCCGCCATTCGGAGATTTGGATGTGATTACAGTTCTAGACACCAGTCAGACAGCGCGCACCTACGGAGACTGTTTAGCTCTCGCAAGGAAAGCCCTCCTGGAACTAGCTGCACAAGAAAATCACCTCTGGGACGAAAACAAAGCTCAGAAGACTCACAGGGACCGAGCCCTTAAAGCGTCACAAGCAGTTTCAGACAGCAAGCTAGAGGCCACTCTAGACCAGTTCGACCTCAAAGGTTTTGCCCACGGCGACTTCCTGGACTACCATCGCTTCTCATCAAACCCCCTCTGGCAAGGGAGAGCGGTCAACGGTCCTAACGACCTAGGAGATGGAATGGCACATCACAAGGAATACCTAGCCAAACAGCATGAGGAATACAAGCGCTTATCTCCCCGAGAGAAGCAAGTCCTTTGTGAAAGCGACGACGAAGACGATGAAACTATTCTCTTCCAAGCCGGTCGTGAAGTCAACAAAACCGGAATCCCAAGGGTCCTGGGAGGATGGGAGCGGATCATTTCCGTTCTCAAATTGAAAGGCCAACTGAAAGAGGAAGGTCTATTCAAAAAGAAGAGAAAGATGGAAATACATCTCCAACAACTGCTCAGGGAGATTCCACAGACTACAACATTCGTTTACAGAAACGACCAACTGGGGCAAAAACCAGTCACATGGGCAGACGTCCGGGAAGCCGTATACTCACCTTCCGACATACCCGCCACTCAGTTAAAGCAGCAGAGAAAGCTCTCCCCGATGGAAGTTTATCTAGACTGCCGCATACAGTTCAAGGAAGCATTGGCTATTCTCACATGGGAAGAAACGCAAGCGCTAGCTCTCGACGAAGGCTCTACTGCAAGAGAGCTGATCTGGGCCAAAAGTGGAGGAAAATTAGCAAACCATGACTACTGCCTGTCCCAACTCCAGAATGCCATGAGCCTGCTCAGCAAGAAGGAAAGAAGCGCAGTATACCGTGAAGAAATCAAAGAGACCGTTCGCTTGAACCAAGAACTCTCTAACCTCCCCCGGAGGGTCAGCAATACACAGTTCAGTCCTGGCAACCACTGCTGCGCACTGACGTTCGAACAACTTCGGCGAACCATAGACTCCCTCCCTGCGGAGGCACCTAAACCAGTGTCTTGGGACAGAATCCGGAAAGCTGCCGAAGCCCCCGGGAATACATCTACAGTCAACGAATTGAGGGAGGACATATGGCCCTGTGCTTCGAAAAATCCTCCTCTGACTATGGCTCAGCTCAAAGCAACCTGTTCAAAAGGGACCAAGCCCGACGTCAACGTTCTAACCCGATCGGGTCAAATTCATGTGCTACCACCAAAGGCCACCAAAAAGCCGACAGAGCCACAAATGCAACCTGGTCTGCCCGAAGAAACAAGTTCCGTGAAGGAGGACCCGATCCTCACTCAGCTTAAGGCACTGTGCGAACATTTCCCTGTGGTCCCTGCTCACATCTTCATACCCTCACAAGCTCAAGCTAGAGGAAAGTTTGGCCCGTACCATGGTCCCTGTGGACGCAACTCCAGAGGAAGTGATTCAGATGATCGGCAACATCCACTATGGAAACATCATCACCTTCACAGATTTGGACCTGCCAAAATTTGGGGCTGATCACAATGAGCCGCTCTACATCACAGCCCGCTGACGAGCGTCACCTTCCCCGTGTATTGGTAGACGGAGGTTCCGAAATGAATGTCTTGCCCACCAAGATGATGGACCTGCTTGACATCAAGCCCATAGATTTGAAGCCTTCAGTCCACACTGTCAAGGCCTATGACTCTACTTCCCGCACAGTTCTCGGGGTTGCTACTCTAAACATCTGGTTCGGCAAGCGGATGATCCCCACCGAATTCCAAGTATTGGACATTCCCATCACTTTCACAGCCATCCTGGGACGACCCTGGCTGCATCAAATGAACGGCGTGGCATCCACCCTTCACCAATGTATCAAGTTCATGCAAGGCAACGAGCTCACAACAGTCTATGGCAACATCGTCACCACCGAGGGGACCAGCACCAACGGCATTCCAGTGTTAGAGATCAAGCATGATGACGATATGGCATTAACTGGATTCACCTTGGAGACCTCCAAGATCCAAATATGCAGCGTGGACCTTCCACTGTTCTGGGACAAAATCCCTCCCGCCATGAAAATGATGAAACTCATGAACTTCATCCCGGGACTGGGGCTCGGCAAGAGGTTACAAGGCCAACACCAAGTCATCGAAGTCAAGGACCACACTACAGTCCAGGGGCTCGGTTATGTGCCAACACCAGCTGATATCAGGGAAAACAAGAGGCTCGCCAGCACCAAGGCAGCAGCCCGCAAAAGGGGAACCTTCAACGGCACACCCAACCTCCGACCTTACAGTTTCGACCTCGCCCATTACTTCATCAAAGGAACCGACAGCAGAACTGAGGGAACCGACAGCAGAACCAACCGACAGCGGAACCAACAACAGAACTGAGGGAACCGACAGCGGAACCGACAACAGAACTGAGGGGACCGAAAGTGGAACTGATGAAGATGAGAAAGAAGCAGGAAAAGTCAGCACAGAGACTACAGAAAGGATGGAAAAGCTGGCACAGGACCTCAAGCGTTTCAGAGGACTCAAAGCTAATCCGATAAGGGGAGCATTCCTTGACATCACTGCTCTACCTGGACCAATTGCCACCACAGTTCAGCATGAGTACACATTCAAAGGGATCCCGGACATAGAAGAGCAGCTCGAGACACTCTTCATGGGAAACAGACTGTTCGGGCCGCCCTCCGAGGCCACATTCGAGACAAGAACTCCAAAGCGTAAGGAACCGTAAATTCATAGAAGATGCTCTCAGTGGACCCGCTCTACAGAGTCTTTTTGAAGAAGTCATGGAGGTGCCAAACCTGATTGACCTGGGCTCCGAAAACAGCATGATCGCCATGATCGGGACAGCAGAAGCCAAGCCTCTCGACCCCCGAACCCTCACCAAACATCCAACAATGCCACTGAAAAACTGGGTGACTTTCACCGGACCAAGGGCAAGCCAGACAGAAATGGAAGACAAACCGGGCTCGCACCCACATCTCCCTAAGCCTAGTCTCAAACCCTCTCGAGCCGCCATTGTCAAAGTCCAGTCCTCCGAGTCGTCCGACAGCCTCACGCCGAAAGACTATGATAATGTAGCCAACAATGTATTCCCGTTCGTATTAAATGAAAAGTTCGACCTTTCGGATTATCCCCTCATTGCCACTTTAACAACTGATAAGTTAACAAACAACTTAAAAGACGTTAATAATGACTCACTTGATAAAGAAGCAGACACACTAAACGAACAATACATTAAAGAAGTTCTCAAGCGTGTAGTTGACCAAGAGGACAATCGGGCCCAAGCTGCCGAAGAGGTTATGACTAAAGTGAACTCCGGGGTCGGCAAGAGCCTAAAGAGACACAAGGGCGCTTTCTTCGCCGACGTAAAAAGAAGCCCCGATAAATCTCCTCAAAGAATATGTTGACGTGTTCGCCCGGTCATACCAAGACATGCCAGACTCGATCCTCAATCGTGGAGCACAAAATCCTCCGGATCCGTAATCCAAGCCTCGTCAAGCGTAGTTGCGCAAGATCAAGCCGAATGGTCCCCGCAAGTAAAAGAAGAAATTGAGAAGATGCTCCCGCCGGCTTCATCAAAGTAATTGAGTACCCAACCTGGCTCTCCAACATTGTGACGGTCACCAAGGCCAATGGAAAGGTCAGATGCTGTGTGGATTTCCGAGATCTCAACAAGGCCAGCCCTAAAGACGATTTCCCACTGCCCAACATCGACATGCTGGTCGACACCACGGCAAATTTCGAAGTGAAATCCTTCGTGGATGGTTTCGCTGGATACAATCAGATCAAGATGTCCGAGGAAGATCAAGCCAAGACTGCTTTCACCACTCCGTGGGGACATACCGTTACACCTGGCCATGCCGTTCGGTTTAAAGAACGCCGGGGCTACTTATCGGGCCGCAACAACTCTCTCTTCCATGACATGATTCACAAAGAAATTGAAGTGTATGTCGACGACATGATCATCCACTGCAGAGGATCGTACATGCAAAGACATGACAGGTTAGAGAAAGTTCTTCAACAGACTCAGAAAGCACTCCATGAGATTGAACCCTGCAAAGTGCACCTTCGGCGTCAAGCGAGGAAAAGTACTGGGGTACATAGTTACAGAAAGAGGCATCGAAGCTGATCCCAAGAAAATCAAGGCCATCATCGACATGAAGCCACCGCAGATACTGACATAAGTGAAAAGTTTTATGGGGAGACTTCAAGCACATCGCCCGCTTCATCAACCAGCTTGACATCTCTCTCGCGAGCCAATGTTCAAACTAATGAAGAAAAATGCCGACATCAAATGGGACTCCGAATGCCGCATGCCCTTCGAGAAAATCAAGACATACTTGGTGAATCCCCCAATCCCGTGCCCGCCACATGAAGATAAGCCACTCCTCCCGTACCCGACAAAGGATGTACACGTCAATTGGGGCTACGCCGGCGCAAGAACGTAAAGATTCCGTAGTTGAGCATGCAATCTACTTCGTAAGCCGAAAGCTTCAAGGAAGTGAACTCCGCTACTCAGCATTAGAGAAAACTTGTACCGCCTTGATATGGGTAGTCAGGAAACTGAAACACTACACGCAGTCACATTCAGTGCTCCTGGTCTCCAAGATGGATCCCGTCAGATATCTCTTCGACAAGCCATCTCTAGCAATGAGATTAGCCAAGTGGTCATTCTTCCTGGCTGAATTCGATCAAATACATGGTCAAAAATCAGCAAAGGGCAGAGTGATGGCAGATCAGCTGGCAAACTTCCCAAGCAGTGAACTCAAGGGTCCTGATCCGCAGTTTCCTGATGATGGGATTTTCTCACTCAACAGCGCAAACCGCTGGCAACTCTTCTTCGATGGGGCAGCCAACAAGAAGGGAAATGGTATTGGAATGCTCCTGGTCGATCCTAAAGACGAGCACACTCCCATAGCCATCAAACTGAATTTTGAAGCAACCAACAATGCAGCAGAGTATGAAGCTTGCGCAGCTGGCCTAGAAGCCGCTCTCAAACGCAACATTTCAGAATTGGAAGTATACGGAGACTCAGCATTGATCATCAATCAAGTATCCAACAAATGGAAGACAATAGATTCTAGCCTCCAGAAGTACCACACGTACATGGAGGAGCTCATTGCTCGCTCAAGGACATCTCTTTCCACTATTTGCCAAGAGACAGAACCGCTCGCAGATGCCCCGGCCACCCTAGCATCTCTTGTCGAAATTCCCGAAGGGAAATCGCAAAACCCTCGTAATAGGCAGACGGGAAACACCCGCCTATTGCTGTGAGATCGAAATTGAACATGAACCGATCGACGAACCCTGGTACAATCAAATCTACCAGTACCTCCAAAACGGAGAAGCTTCCTTCACAAATGAAGATGGAAAATACAAAGAAGGGATCAAAGCCAAAAACATGATGGCCCTAAAACGCCTGGCATCCCATTTCGTCATTCTGGGGGGTATGTTATACAAGAAGCGCCACCAAGGACCACTCCTCCGGTGTGTAAATAAAGAAAAAGCCAGCGAGCTGATGAACGAAGTTCACAACGGAACCTGCGGTCCGCACATGAACGCCAGAGCATTGACACAGATCATCCTCCGTATGGGTTACTATTGGGTATCAATGGAAACAGACTGCATCCAGTTTGTCAGAAGCTGCGACAAATGTCAACGGTTCTCCAACCTCAATCACATCCCTCCTCACGAGCTCTACTGCATGACTACACCATGGCCTTTCGCCACATGGGGAATCGACGTCATCGGCAAAATTACTCCGCCAGGGAGCAATGGTCACGAGTTCATATTAGTCGCAGTCGACTACTTCACCAAATGGGTAGAAGCCAGATCATACAAAGTACTGAATTCTAAGAAGGTGGCCGAGTTCATCAAAGAGAACATCATGTGCAGATACGGGGTGCCCAACGAGATCATATCCGACAATGGGACCCACTTTGAAGGAGATTGTGACCAACTGTTGACCGAGTTCAGAGTTACACGCCACAAGTCTTCTCCCTACAGACCACAAACTAATGGTGCAGTAGAGGCAGCAAACAAGACTCTCGCAAGAATAATCAGAAAAATGGCCGTCAGAGGTCGGGATTGGCCCGAAAAGCTACATCTAGCCCTCTGGGGATACAAAACATCAGTCAGAACCGCCACAGGGGAGACTCCTTTCGCACTCACATACGGAATGGAAGCGATGTTACCAGTTGAATTGGAAATTCCATCCCTCCGAGTCCTCTTGGAAAATGGAATCAATGAAGTCGAATGGCTCCAAAGCCGTCACGACGAACTAGCTCTACTCGACGAGCGCAGATTGAAAGCCATGGAGCATACTCGTGCCTACCAAAGCAGAATGGCCCGAGCATTTGATAAGAAAGTCAAGATCCGAGACATCAGAGAAGGCGACTTGGTGCTTAAGGAAAAGCCTCCTACACAGACCAATCCCCTCGGAAAGTGGGAGCCTACCTGGATAGGCCCGTTCGTGGTACAAAGAATCTTCTCCGGAGGAGCCATGAAGTTAGCAAATTTGGACGGAAACCCTTTCGTTAACCCCGTGAACGGAAGCAAGCTCCGCAGATACTTTGTTTGAGGAAGAACACGAGTCAACTCTCCTTCCCCATACACCACCCCTCAGTAAAATTAAAGTGCTAAAAGAGTAATACCCAACTGGATACATTCCCGAAAATGATCCAGGTAAAAAACAGGGTCGCACTTCTTTTGTCTTTTGTCTTTTTTCACCTAAAAGTGTCGAACTACGGTGACCTGAGCCCCTTAGTCCAATTGTAAAAGGGGAACGTAGGCAGCCATCATTGGTTCGGTCTCAAAAACAAATAAAATTTCAAATACAACACCAATCTCTTGTGTTTCGAAAAACTCTTAAATTTAACCTACAAATTCATTACGGTTAAAACAATCTTTGATGAGTTCAAGCACGGTCAACTCTTGACTCGCTACACGCTAGCAAAACAACAATAAAACACTTAATCAATTTAATGTGTCTGCAATGACAGTGGGTGGATATTCCGGACAATAAGGTCAACCTAGTCCCTCGTACTCAGTCCTTCATATTTCTTCCCCTTCCCTTTTCCACAGCAGGTATTCTTCACCTTCACAGGGAATATCCCCATAGTCCTTTTACCCGGCTCTGGGACCCTTCCCGACGCCTCTGCCAAACCTGCGGCTGCCAATGCAGCCCTTTCCCTAGCTCTGTCACGAGCTGCCTCTCTTCGAGTCGTTATATCCATGCTCTGATCGGCCATCCGACTAGCATTGGCCTCACAGTCAGCCATATCATCCCCGGTACAATCCTGAGGGTTAGCCACCGCATCCGCCCTCCTCAAAGTTGAGCTATCACGGTAATCAAGGCCCAATAGCTCACTTTGTCTCCACAAAATAGCCATTTGTGTCTCCCCTATACACTCCTCGTACCAGTTCAAATATCGAGTGGACAGAACAGTGCCCCCTCTCCGGTGAAAGAGAACCCTGGCAGGAAAGGACGTATATTGCCACAACCGCATGAGCAGCAATGGCGTCGAAGGATCCTCCATGAGGAGCGATCCCACCTCAAAGGTACCAGCATTACTCAAGCCCGTCAACGGCACCTGCTCCAGCCCGAACTGTCGCAGCACCAAGGATGGAATGTAGAAAGAAGACTGGGACACCCCCGGAACTCTGACAATGAGAAGACCCTCCTGAACGGTCCGGCAAGTCTGTAACTTCCAATGAGGAACCCACCATCGCAGATGATGTGTGCGGAGTTTGGCCATCCAAAGCTCCAATTCAACCTGATTGCCTCCTATCACCAAGGGTCATCGAGAAAAAGACCAGGGATCACATGTCGCTGGTACCTCGGGCATCATTTGCAACCGCTCCCTCAACCACAGAGTAAGCATAGCGGGACTCCCTCCCCACATGTATCGGCTACCGGTCGCCATCCGACCTACGCCAAGGAATGTCTCGCCCAAGATCAAAGGCACGATGTCTCCTCCGCTCCGGCACTGCCTCACCAGGTCCAGTACACTGTGATGGCACACCCCCAAGGATGTGAATGTAAACAAAGTAGCAATCGCACAAAGAGAAAAAGCATCCCATCCAGAAATGCTTCCATCAGCACCGACAAATCTATCGGGCAGCCCCGAAATGTCGACGTGATCCGTATTTGGTATTAGCATCCCACATGCTTCTTCAGCTGAAATGCCAAGCAGGGACATTAACTTCTCAACGGTGGTCAGGCCGCCCGTCAAAGGAAGAACAATCTGCTCCACCTCAGGTCCTCCAAGGATAGCCCGAAAATCCTCGAGTGTGGGCGTAATCTCGTTGTACGAGAAGCTGTACACATACCTCCTTTCGTCCCAGAAATGAGCCGCGGCTCTCAAAAGATCCCAATCCGGCATGAGCTCCTTCAAAGCCCAAACCGCCTTCATTCTATAACAACCTTCAAAAAACTGCTTACTTTGCCTCGTGTGGTGCCGTACCCACGTCTGGAAACCATCCAAAAATCGTTCTTGTGTCTGAGACGACAATCTTGGAAACAAAGCCATGAGAAACGAAGGAAACTCCAAGGAATTTAAGAGAGAAATCAGCTTCTGCTTCAGAAACAAGCGTAAAGTTTACAAATTGCAGAAACTGGCCTGCAATTTAAAACAATCTGAAAAGTAGGCATAGGCCAGCCGGCCCGTTTTGCAGGTTGACTCGGTCAACCCTGCAGCCAGCTGCTTCAATTGTCCCTGAAACAATTCCAAATGGCCTCCTATTCAATCCTTGACCAAAGTGCCTTCACCCGTGATTAAATCATTCACTGTCGACACCACATCCGCCCCGGGCTCGTGCAACAGTGCAGTTAATTTAATAACAGTGCATGTAGATATAAATTTTGACCAGCTCGAATTTTATTATTTAATGCATGTTCCATTATTATTTATTTTTTGATCAACCTACTTGCTTATTTGCCAAAAATAAATGAAGGTAATCATAATAAATATTCAAAACGTACAAGAGTTCGCCCCAGAGGCCCTTCCAAATACAAATCAATGTTTGGACAATACACACTATTGTCTAAAATAAATCAAAAGGACTACTCAGAGTCCTGCTCGTCATCCGAGCACTCATAATACTGCCCCGCTGCAGCTGGATCCGCGGTAGACAAATAATCCGCAAACTCGTCAAGATCGGAGTACGAGAAGTGACGAATCCGCTCCTGTGCCCCCGAGGACTCTCCTTGATCGTGTCCCAAATACGAGGAGTGCGAGCTCCAAACCCAGCAGTCTCATCGGAGAACTGGCTGAACCCCTGCGCAAAATCTGTGCCACCAGCCGTGAAAGCAGATGGGTCCCTCGCAGCAGACGGCCGAGAAGGCATCGACTCATAAACATCCGCACTCCTCCGGGAACCACACCATATGAACTCCACGAGCCTCCTAGTGTAGTTGGTCATCCCGTCCAGACGTCTTACGGCCTGATCATAAGTACGGCCAGACACCTGCAAACCAGGAAAGCCGTCAAAAGACAAACAGACATCACAAATGCAACATTTGCAAGATGCTAATACCAAGTACAGAAAAGCAAAGCAAAACACTCACCGAAGCACTAGGATCAACTCTGTATTGAGGCCTCGCCTGCTCCGGGATGGGAATCAACAGCCGCCTGTGAGAACCACCAATTCCCTTGAATGACAAGCGAGTGCGGGGGAGTGGGTAGTCTCGGGGACGTGCAGGGCCCTCACCCTCTCTATCCAGCACCTGCGGGCTCCTCAGCCTCATCCTCTGAAAAACATCATAGTCGGCATCCTCTATGATGTATTCGGCGTGAGGCACACCCTGCCAGTACCGCTGCAATTCCGCCCCAGCTATGAGCAAAAGAGTCTAATCCCTCGGAACCAAGGGAACAAACCCCAGAGCATGCTGGCAAGACACCCTCTCGCCCAGGTACATCACGTCACAATGGAGCCCCACCAGCAGCTTCCGCTGACGTGTAATCTCCCCAGCAGCATGCACCACAAAGTGATCAAGCCGACTCCACCAGGTCAGGCTGATCCTCGGAGAAAAATCTCGGTCCATAGCCAGAGACACCACCTCATAAGTCAATCAGGTGCTCTCCCTCGACTTTATGGCAGGGAATAAATGCGTATATGCCTCCCTGGTAAACCACCCGTACAGGTGGAACACCTCCAAGAACCACACCTGTCAAACGCAAGGAAAGTTATGTCAGCTACAAAGCAGATACATACGAGTACAAGTGAGACAAGGAAGAGAAAAAGAAAGAAACTCACATCTAAAGCAAACTGAAAGCAGCAGAATGAGTTGTCCTCTCCTCGAGAGAATCTGTCCAAAGCATAATAAAGCTTGGCCAGACCGGCCTCTCCCCAAGCAAACCCTCTCACAGCCTCCAGATTGGTCAGAGAGCCGAGCAGAGCAAACTGACATGCCGTGTCGGCATTGGGAAACAAGGTAGCTGACAGAGCGAACCACAAAAACCCTCGAGCCAAGCACTCTGCTGTCATCCTCACAGAGCCAGCCAAATACTCCTCGATGCCCCTCCTCAAGTGAGCCTCCATCGGCCCGTACTGAATACCCAGACCTCTGGCATCGGTAATATCAAAACCAAGCAGTCCCGACAACTGCTCCCTAGTGAAGCCATCAAACCACTCAATGGGGTTGCCCCGGAATGACAACCCAGTAATCGAAGCGAAATCTGTAGGGGTCACGGTTGCCTCCCCCCACCTGAAATGAAATGTGTGGGTCGTATCCCACCTATACTCGCTCAGGGCAACATGAAGTACCTTCGCCCTCTGTGTCGAAGCCACCACGGCTACCGAACTAATAAAGCCTGCCAGGTTGGAGTCAATCACGAACTGTTGTGGACTCCTCTCCCTGTCCCGAGCCACATCTGGGAATATCTCCCACAGCTCATGGACCGCCTCAACATCCCCCCTACTCTTCACATTAGAAACGTCAATTTGCCCTCACCCTTGCAGGTGAACACGGCAAAAGTATGTTACTACAGAGATAACATACACAAAATGCACATGCACATATCAAAATCACAGAAAATATATCAGCACAGAGATATGGTTCATTTTCCTAAAAATATTTTCGTCCCAGTCGAAGTATTAACTGTTAAAAATCCCAAAACCATACAAGTCGTTTTGAAAACTCCGTCGAACCCGGAACTTTCAAAACATTTCAAAAAATCCGCCGAACCCGGAACTTTCAAAACCTTTCGAAAACTTCGTTAAACCCGGAACTTTCAAAACATTTTGAAAACTCCGTCGAACCGGGAACTTTCAAAACACTTCGAAAAACCCGTCCAAATCGGAACTTTCAAAATTTACTCCGTCCCGAATTAAACTCACTTTAATTTTGGAAAATGCCCCTAGACATGGAATTTTTCTATCAAAATTTCTACGTTGTCTACCCATAACGTCAATTGAACTAAGCTACAGTCAATTTCAACAAAGGGGCATCGCAAGGTCAAAAGCCCCAAATCGGGCACCAAGAACCCTAACTAAATTCTAGTCAAAATTCCTAAAATTCAAGAATGAAAATTCTAAAAATTAACGGAATTTAGAGGATGCTAACCTTCCTCGCAATCCCTTCCTTGGATTTGTGGCAATCCTGAGCCGGATAAAACTCGGGTGGATCCAAAGGAAGAGCAGTAGTTCGCACCGTCCTCCTTAGCCTCACTCTCTCGTTGTCGGTCCTCCTGTGCCGACCCCTTCGTCCTAATCCTGCTTCCATAATGATAATCTCTCAAAGATTTGAACAAAACTCGCAAAAAATGGGAGAAATTTCACTCTTTTCTCTCTTCTCTCTCGCCTGAAATGAAGTTTTTTTGGCCATTTTAGCGTTGGCCCTTGCACTGATTTAAATCAGTTCATGGCGAAGGACAGTCCGTCCGGCCCCATTTAAGCCATGGACTTTTCTTTGCCACTTTAGCCCCTCATCTTTTCAGAATTCCGAATTTAACCCTTTTGTCCTCAAAAGTTAAAAATTCTCCAGTTAGACATTTCTAACGCTCCCTCCCCCGAGGTTAAGTCCCAGTTAGACATTTCTAACGATGCCGTATCCAGACGTTAAAATTCCCGTTAGTCTTCACTAACATTCTGTCTTCGGACGTTAAATCTCAAACATTCTTCGGACGTTAAATCACAGTCCCGTCTCCAGACGTTAAATTTCCCGTTAATCTTCACTAACATTCTGTCTTCGGACGTTAAATCTCAAACCATCTTCGGACGTTAAATCACGATTCCATCTCCAGACGTTAAATTTCCCGTTAGTCCTCACTAATATTCTGTCTTCGGACGTTAAATCTCAAACCGTCTTTGGACGTTAAATCACGATTCCGTCTCCAGACGTTAAAATTTCCGTTAGTCCTCGCTAACATTCTGTCTTCGGACGTTAAATCTCAAACTATCTTCGGACGTTAAATCACAATCCCGTCTCCAGACGTTAAATTTCCCGTTAGTCCTCACTAACATTCTGTCTTCGGACGTTAAATCTCAAACTGTCTTCGGACGTTAAAACACAATTCCGTCTCCAGACGTTAAAATTCCCGTTAGTCCTCACTAACATTATGTCTTCGGACGTTAAAACTCAAACCGTCTTCGGACGTTGAATCACAATCCCATCTCCAGACGTTATAATTCCCGTTAGTCCTCACTAACATTCTGTCTTCGGATGTTAAATCTCAAACCGTCTTCGGACGTTAAATCACAATCCCGTCTCCAGACGTTAAAATTCCTGTTAGTCCTCACTAACATTCTATCTTTGGACGTCAAATTTCAAACCATCTTCGGACGTTAAATCACAATCCAGTCTCCAGACGTTAAATTTCCCGTTAGTCCTCACTAACATTCTGTCATCGACGTTAAATCTCAAACCGTCTTTGGACGTTAAATCACGATTCCTTCTCCAGACGTTAAATTTCCCGTTAGTCCTCACTAACATTCTGTCTTCGGACGTTAAATCTCAAACCGTCTTCGGACGTTAAATCACGATCCCATCTCCAGACGTTAAATTTCCTGTTAGTCCTCACTAACATTCTGTCTTCGGACGTTAAATCTCAAACCGTCTTCGGACGTTAAATCACGATTCCGTCTCCAGACATTAAATTTCCCGTTAGTCCTCACTAACATTCTGTCTTCGGACGTTAAATCTCAAACCGTCTTCGGACGTTAAATCACGATCCCGTCTCCAGACGTTAAATTTCCCGTTAGTCCTCACTAACATTCTGTCTTCGGACGTTAAATTTCAAACCATCTTCGGACGTTAAATCACGATACCGTCTCCAGACATTAAAATTCCCGTTAGTCCTCACTAACATTCTGTCTTCGAATGTTAAATCACAATTCCGTCGCCAGACGTTAAAATTCCCGTTAGTCCTCACTAACATTCTGTCTTCGGACGTTAAATCTCAAACCGTCTTCGGACGTTAAATTAAAATTCCATCTCCAGACGTTAAAATTCCCGTTAAACCTCACTAACATTCTGTCTTCGGACGTTAAATCTCAGTACCGTCTTTAGAAGGTAAATCGGCCATCACAGTAAGCCCGCGTATCCTTTTTCACTCCAGCAAGTGAACATTCAATTACCCGGCCGTCAATCGTAAGCCCAACCACCTCATTTCAGCGGCAATCACTATAAGCCCGCACAACAATCCCTCTTCGGCTGCCACAGTAAGCCCGAGTATCTATTTTACTCCAGCAAGTGAACATTCAATTCCCTGGCCGTCAATCGTAAGTCCGACTGCCCTATTTCAGCGGCAGTCAGTATAATCCCGCACAACAATCCCTCTTCGGCCATCACCATAAGCTCGAACACCATACCCCCAGCATGACAAGAGACGAGCGGCAAGTCAGCGTAAGCCCGCACAATAATCTTTCTTCGAAAAGCATTTCCGTCAAACCCGGAGCTTTTAAAAGCATTTCCATTAAACCTGGAACTTTCAAAAGCATTTCCATCAAACCCAGAACTTTCAAAAGCATTTCCGTCCAACCCGGAACTTCGAAAAGCATTTCCGTCAAACCCGGAACTTTCAAAAACATTTCTGTCAAACCCGGAACTTTCAAAAGCATTTCCGTCAAACCCAGAACTTTCAAAAGCATTTCTGTCAAACCCAAAACTTTCAAAAGCATTTCTGTCAAAAAACTCGGAACTTCGAAAAGCATATCTGTCAAACTCGAAACTTTAAAAAACATTTCCATCAAACCCGGAACTTTCAAAAGCATTTCCGTCAAACCCGGAACTTTCAAAAGCATTTCTGTCAAACCCGTAACAGTCTCCCTCAGGTTCAGACGCCTCCTAACAGTCTCACTTAGGTTCAGACGCCTCCGAACAGTCTCAATCAGGACGAACTCCTCCTAATCGTTCCCTCAGAGGTCAAGGTCCCTACGAACAGCCCTTGTACCTACGAACTACGATCGACTTGATTCCCGCTCGGGATACGTAGGAATCCTTCCGCTAAGGGTCTAACCATTTGACCGCTCGGGTCTCTCCAAGTAAGGCATCCCCCGATTTGGATCCTTATCTTTTTCAACGACCCCACTTCCTTCGAAAGTGACGTCGATGAGGGGCTACTGTAAGTACCCAAATACGGATCTGTGAATGTGGTGCCCAAATTTTGTGTTGGATTCACGCGAGTTTGAAGACATCCGAGTTATTTGAAAAATGGAGTCGCCACGCCATTTTGATTACCTCAAAACTTTGAAAAAAAGGTTTTACTTGGGTTCGGAGGTTAAGTTACCCCTTCGGAAGAACGTTTGGCGTTCACCCAAAGTGCCTTGCCGGAGCAAGTCTCCCAAGATTTCATTAATCGTGCTTGCTTGCGTGCTTTCTTGTGTGCATGTGTTTGAAAATAAGGGGGGAATGTCCCAAGTTGTCTTCCGGACGTACAAACCATTTATTGGTTGTCGCTCGGGATTCCTTGGAATTTTGTGTATTTGGGATTATGATCCCGTCCTCATCTTATGACTGGTGATCATCGCATTTTAAACCTCGGGACCCTCGGGACTTGCGTGATCGAGAGAATGACTCTCTTTTGGTCAAAGATGAGGTTCTTTAGAAAAAGGAGGGTCCTTAGCCCATCAATCCTACGCTTTAAGACGGTCGAGCTCGTATAGAGGCTTCATACTCTTTCTTAAGCGATAATCGGAGATATAGGGTTCAAGGTATCCCTTTCTAAAGAAATATGGAACCTTTAATGGAAGGAACGATGTAAAGATAGGATCTTTTACACCGGTCCGTTCCAAGGTTGGGGGAAAGGGGGAAATGCATGATGAAAAATGACACTTTAATGAAAAGATGACATTTTTGGGTTGCAAATGATGCACTTAGTTTAAAGAAATAATCTTTATTGCAAATGATGCATAAAGATTTGATTTTTATGCAAATGATGCATTTTTGTTGAAGAAATTGGCATTCATTATGCAAATGATGCATAAAAATTGCATTTTGAAAAGCATATGATGCTAGTTTATGGTAAAGACATGGTCTTTAAAGCAAATGATGCTTGAACAAGGGGTTTTGAATGCAAAGGATGCATTTTTATTGAAAAGATTGGATTTTTATATGCAAATGATGCATAAAAATGACATTTTTATTTGAAAATGGGAGTTTTAGGTGCAAAGGATACACCTTTATGAAAAAAGACTACATTTTTATGACAAATGAGGTCTTAATGCATGCAAAAAGGGAAAGGGGGTGATAAAGATGTGATCTTTAACTATGAATGCCAAGTCCCAAGCAAGATATATGAATGCAATGAGCAAGTATATCAATTAAAAGCAAGGTTAGGGCGTGCGAGGTTACCAATTGCTTCCTTTGCTTCTTTGGTTGGAGCTAGGAGGAGAGATTGGTCTTGGATCTTCAAGGAGGAGGGAGGGAGCTTCTTGGCCTTCTTCTTCACCTTCTTGAGCCTTCACCAATATTCTTCACGTCTTGGGAGTGACTGAGTGTATTGCTATGGATTGTGTGTATTGTTGTTGTTGAAATGGGTAGAGGAGGGCTCTATTTATAGGCAGTCTGGATAAGGCTAATGAAGCCGTGCGGCCAGAGACCTTGGGCTAATGCAGCCGTGCGGGCTTATCCACAATGACTCAGCATTCTAGAACCATGCAAGGTGGCATTATTCTAGAACCTTCTTCCTAATTAAGAAAAACGTGTTTCTTAATTAGGAAGGCTCCCTTCAGCCCTTAATTTTAATTTGGGACTGTTCCAGGACATTTTCGGAACACTAGGAAGGTCCGGGGAATTACCGGAAAACTTACCGAAATTGCCGGGAAATTTAACCGGAAGGCATGAGCCAGATTTGGGTACTTACAGGATCGTCAAAATTCGTTAAAAGTTAACCGGAATCCTTTAACTGGCCCTTTCCAGGTTAACCGGAACCCGTTAAGCTCCTCGCTTTCGAGTCAACGAGACATCCCGAGACTGCCCCGTGCATTCCGACATCAAAGTGTACTCAACACACATTATCACACGTAAAAGTACAACTTTTCTTGAAAAACACAACTTCCGGGACTTTCCGGGGGCATTTCGAACATTTTTCGGACAGTTATTTAAAACACGGACAAAACCGGGAATAACGTGACAAAAACCCTAGCCCTGGTGAGTCATCGGGACACTTGGCACGCATGCACAAGCCCCCAAATCAACATCAATCAAATTCGAGGGTGAAAAGAGCAAAATGCCCCTGAAATTGAGGAATTGGCCGTCCGGCCTGTTTTACTGGAAAAACCAGAATTCTCATCAAGCCCTCCAATTTTCCAAAATGCCCAAAAACCTCCCAAAATGAGGAACTGGCCGGATGACCCATTTTGCAAATTCACCCTATAAATACAAGGGCTATCAAATTTAGAAAAAAAAAGGAAAAATATTAACTCTCTCTAAAAACCCCACGGCCCAAACCTGTTCTACCCCTTCCCGAGCCCCGTTTTATCTCGATTTGCATGAAAATCCCGTTTTCCGACCAAACACGAACTAAACACCTTCAAAACACCCTTTCAAACACTCAAACCGTATCCCGTATATGTAAACCAAGTCAAAGAGTCAACCCATAGCCATAGGTAACACTCTCTCTCTCCAAAAACTCGTTTCACCTCGATTTATGTGTCAAGCGCTATTATCGTTTCGATCGAAACTTTCGAAATGTAGACGTAACGCCGTCTACGGGGCCCGATACGTTTTACCCCTTAATCATCTTCTCTCCCGTAAGAGAAGTAATTTCGGGTTAAAATGGCATTTCGGTCCCGTTTTGTACGTTTATGTCATTTACAGTCCGGATCGTTTGATCCGTCGATTCGCTTTTTTACCTTCCGAACCGTTTCGTTCGTGATCGTCATTTACAAAATCCGAATCGTTTGATCCGTCGATATCGTCATTTAATTTATGTACCTTTACAACTCTGAGCCATTTGGCTTGTCGATCGCATCTTTACTGTCCGGATCGTTTGATTCCGTTGATATCACACTTTGTCATTTACAAGTCCGAGCCGTTCGGTTCGTGATAGTATTTACTTATAAAATCCGAGTCACAAAATGACTCGCTGATCGCATATCATTTAATACCTCTTTTCATAAAATTGGTCACAATGTAATGCCCGAGTTCAAAATCGGAGTTCATCATTCGAACTCCTTTTCAAAACAACGCAAAATCGACGTTTGTCATCCAAACGCTCATTTTTTACTCCAAACCCAACGTTTGACATCCAAACGATCTTTTCATTAAAATCAACGTTTGACATTCAAACTAAAGATTTGAGCTCGTCCTTCGAACTCTTTTTCAAAACAACTCAAAACCGACGTTTGTCATTCAAACGCTCGTTTTTATCAGAAAATCAACGTTTGTCATTCAAACCAAGATTAAAGCTTGTCATTCAAGCTCCTTTTCAAAAATTCAACACACACACACATGCACACAATTTCGAGAAAGGTAGAAAGACTCGTCATACGAGGCGTTTCGGGTGATATCAATATACTCTTCCCGAAACGTAACGTGACCTCCGAACCTAACAATCTCCGGTCCTAAAAAGCCTTTTGTCAAGTTTTGGCTACCAATCAAAACGTCACATTTTCAAAGCCATTATCAAAGTTTGGGCTCATAATACAAAACGTCACATTTTCAAAGCCTTTTCCAAGTTTTGGCTACCAATTAAAACGACCCCCTTTTGCAAACTCAACCATTCTCAACATTTGGGCTCATAATACAAAACCGCGTGGTGACTCCTCTCTCTCCTTCTTCGGAAGCGAGTTCCCAAAAGGTCTGTGAAATGCCGCTCGCCGCGTCCCCCACGCGCGATCCGTGTAATTTCACCTTCCTATCTTATGATGACAATGACATTTTCATGGTAATCACTACGTCAGAGGAAGAGCCCAGAGCGCCCCTTATATGGCATCAAATATCCCGGCCTTCCTTTGCCACCATTGGTCACCAGAGTTTGGATGAAAGTTTCAAGGGAAGCTATTGTAGTGAGACTGAGGAAGACACGGTTGAGATGCCGGAAAGGACAGTAGAAGAATGGCTCGTCCAAAAGCCAACTAGCCCAGAAAACCCTCCCGAAAGTAACGACATGAAACTTGTCAAAAGGTTCGATCCTAAAGAAACCCTTATCGATGACGGAATCTCCCACTTCAGGAAGTGTTTGGCCAATGTCAAAGATGCCATCAAAAGGTTGACCCCGAAGGAGAGAAGGGATATGCTTGACAGTGATGAGGAGTGTGACCCTGCTTTATTGAAAAAGCTGTTATGGAAAGATGATGAAGCCACTAGCAAACCTCCAAACCCTGGGAACGATAACTCCTGTTGCATGTTGACTCTGAAGAGCCTGAATGAAACTATCAAGGCCTTGAGTGAGGAAGAAGAAACTGAGATCAACCAGTTACTAAGTCAATGGGGAACTTAGAATTCGGAAAGAGCCAGAAAGCCTGTAACATGGGATCAGATTCGTGAAGCTGCCTATACCTCCGGTGATGCTGTGAACCAAATCAATCAGCAGAGTTGGCCGTATGCCAGCAAAGGCCTACCTTTAACCCTGAAGGAGCTGAAGGAATCTTCCAATAGGGCTAATGACTCGGGGAAGTCTAATGTCTATGTGATGACCCGGTCTGGGCAGATGAATGTGGAGCTACCTAAGGGTGACAAAAGAAATATCAGCTCCGAACCGAAGACAGACAAAATGCCTTATAAGCTAGAAGCAGAAAAGTCAGACTCTGAGAAGGAAGACCCGGTGTTGACTCAACTAAAATGCACTCAAGCCAATATTTCCCTGTGGTCCCTGTTAACCTCTTCCTATCCTCACAAGCTGAAGTTAGAAGAAAGCTTGGCCAAGACCTTGGTGCCAATAAATGTCAACCAAAATGAGGTCGTCCAAAGGATCGAAAACATTCACTATGGGAACATCATCACTTTCACTGACCTGGATTTGCTGAAATATGGGGCTAATCATACTGAGCCGCTTTACATCACTGTCCAGTTGGAAGAACGCCGGTTACCAAGGGTGTTAGTCGATGGAGGGTCTGCAATGAACGTCCTTCCATGATGGACTTGCTGGACTTGAAGCCCACAGACTTAAAGCCGTCTAGTCAGAATATTAAGGTGAGACCAAGTATGATGAAAGTGATAGTCAGCAGTCCTTGAGGAAAAGTCTTCTGTAAAACCTTGAAAAGGCTCGTGGAAAACCAGCTAATCCTATTCAGAGGATATTTCTTGACTTGCCGAATATTCCTGGGGCTACCACCACTGTTCAGAACAAGTATGTCTTCAAAGGAAGCCCAGACTGCTTCAAAGAGCCATCATTCTTCCCATCTGGGGTAATGGATTTCTCCACCTTCGAGTTAGCCCTCCTAAAGATCAGCCAGATAGAAGCTTCCAGCAGTGAGGATAGTGAACCAGTCTTACAAAAGATGTTTGATGAAGAAGCACCGATTCCTGACTTGATCGACTTCAGCTCAGATGATGAGATAGTTGCGGTAATTGGAGACGGCGGTGAAGAACCTTTTGATCCCCGCACTCTGGTGACCAAGAAAGAGATGCCTTTGAAGAATTGGGAGACATTTTTAGGGCCGATAGCTAGCCGATAGCAAATGATCATGGAGCTTGGATTGGTTCCCCTTCCCTCTCAGTCTAGTTATGTCAAACACCCTGTCATCCGTACTCTAGAGTGAGGAGTCATTGAGTTTCTGTCCTCTGAGTCATCTGATGGCCTCACGCCTGAAGATTATGAGTGTGTCGCCAATGTTATCTTTCCCTTTGCATTAAATGAAATGATAGATCTTTCCGAGTATCCCCTTATTGCCAATTTAACAAATGATAAATTAACTAATAACCTAACAATAGTTAATAATGATTCATTTGAACAAGATGCAAATACACTAAATGAACAATACATTAAGGAAATCTTTAAGCAGGTTACGGATAAAGAGGAAAACTGGGCCCAAGCTGCTGAGGAGGTTTTGACGAGTGTTAACCTGGGTACTATCGAAGAACCTAAAGAGACACAGATCGGGAACTTCTTTCAAGGGGTTGAACGGGACATGTAAGTACCCCAATCTGGGTTGTTAATGTTCCGTCAGCCCAAATTAATGATTTATAATCATTTAGGGGCATTTTGGACATTATTTTGATAATTTGAATGAGGAAGGACCTCTTAGGAATAAAAAAATGGACAATTACCTCGCTGGAAACATGTCATTTCCAAGAAAAAGGAATATTGACCATTTAGAAAAAGCCAAAACTGCTTTCTACAAAAAATAGGCACGCTGCTTAGGTCATCCGCGCGGACAAGATTGCACCTACAATCTTGTCCACGCGGATAAGATCAGCATCCATGCAACCTATAAATACAACCCTTCTCCCTTAGTCTAAAAAGCCTGAAAAACACCCAAGAAATTCAAAAACCTACTGTTATAATGCCAAAATTCATCCCCAACTAGTCCTTCACACCTTCAAAATTCAAAATCCAACACCAAATCTAACCTCAAATCCATCTCAAACTACCCTTAAGCCTTGAAATCTCTCAAGCCCTAAACAACAAACCAAGAACCAATTGGTAAACCCTCACCTCCCTTACTAAAATATCCTTCATCCATGCATATTTTTCATATATAAATGATGTAGCTTAGTTTCTTCACTTGCTTGCTCATCCCCTTCCCCTCTTGTCCCAAGGATCCAAGAGGATCTCCATGGAACCCATTTCCATGGATGATCCTCTAAAATGATCCACATTCTCTTTTATTTTATGTCATTCCACACTCCCCTTTTTTTATCTCTTGGTACTTGTTTGCTTGACCTAGAAGATGGTCATTTTGGAGTCAATCTCCACATATGACCACTTCTAAATGGTTCACACTACCTAATTTCATGCCTCTTTACATTTTTAGTTTTTACTTGTTTTCTTGACCTAAATATGGTCATCTTGGAGTCAATCTCCATAGATGATCATTTCAAATGGTCCACATTATTTACATTCCTTGCAAATTCCCCTCCTCATGTCTAAGATGCTCACCTTGGAACATTTTCCTTGGATGAACATCATCTAGACTTACAAAATAGGTCACACAAGATGTAGGAGATACACTTGAGTATAGATCTCAAGGATGGCCATCCTATGACCACCTTAGAGGTCTTCCTCTAAAGTTGATAGATCTTGACCTAACTCTCTTGTCAATTTACTTTCATGTCAAATTCTCCTTTTTCCCTAGCAAATGAAATGCTCACAAAGTCCTAACGTACCCCCGGGATGACTTGATTAAGTGGAGTCATCACTTATGACCACTAATAAAAGTCTAGGGAAAGAGAGGACAAGCATGGATGCCAAAATACAAATCCCCATTTACTTTCTGTCTTTCAGTTGCAATTCCAGTTAAGTCATGTAAATCCAGTTAACTTTCTGGAAATTACAGTGACTTAACTGGAAACTGTAAAATATTGACATTGCAGCCCTATCCGCACGGATAAGATTGCACTGCAGTCTTGTCCACAGGGATGACATTGTCATCTGCAAACAGTCCCTCATTTTTCTGTTATTTTCAGTTTAATCACTGTTTTCAAACTGTTTTTCAGTTTAGTCCCTAAAATTTCAGTTATTTTCAGAAAAGTCCCTTTAAATACACACACACACACACAAAAAAGGTTTCAAGTGAGGAAGGCTAGTCGTACGAGGCATTCCGGGTGAACACCAACGTTCTTCCCGGAGTGTAACGTGACCTCTGAACTCACTTTCTCTAATATTGGGTATTTTTCAAAGTTTTGACCCTTAAACTAAAAACGGCGTGACGACTCCGAAACGATTTTAAAAAGTCCGATAAAGATTTTTCAAAACTTTCAAAAACATACAAGAGTCTTGTCGGGCGGCCAAGAAAAATCGCGGGATACACATCATCACAGTGGCGACTCCGTTGGGGACAATAAAATAAGCTTTTTTTTTTAAAAAAAATAATAAATAAATAAAATAAAAAAATGATACTCGGTATATAGGTGAAAACCATTAAATTTCCTCTTCAACGCCTCATTGTGGAGTCGGGGATAAATTATGGTAGAACAATGCCACGTACAGGTATCATTTAAAAAAAAAAGCTTTTGTGGGTCAAACTTCCGTCCCAACGCTTGAGACTTTTGTTTTGTGTGTGTATGTATTTTCCCGTTATGCATTGTTGTCATTTTGACATCCTGGAAAAGTCAAGTTTTGACTGCCGGATCGATTCTTTTAATTGTTTAAAATTTTATGTGCTTATGTGCTTACATGTTTAAAAAAAAATATTTTCTGCATGCATCATGCCTTTAAGATACATTTGAAAATTTCAGTTTTTACTCAAAAAGGAAGATAGACTGCCCCACACTATGCGCACGTCGACCTTACAGTGTACACTACATCCTTAACCCGAGAAATCTCAGTAGCAACCTAGGAGGCCTTACTACGCCTCTCGGTGCGAGCACGAGACGACCCAAACAGCCATTGGTTTACCCTCGTGTCGACCCTGCACTTGTCCGTGACACACTTTTTTCCGAAACTCAGTTGGTTTTTGGACCGGTCCGTGTCAGACTGTGTCAGTGCATGCCCCGTGTAGGTCAAACCCTAGTCAATGTGCCAAGTCAGGATCCCCCGCGGACCTAACACAGTCAAAGTTATGCCGGTTTTCCATCATGAACTTTGACCCGATCTTGACTGGGGCTCAGACTTTGACTTTGACCCGCACGGTTCATACACCGGCTCCCGGTATGACATTGAGTCATCCTGGATTAACGCTCAATCCATGTCTAATTACCACTTAACCAATGACAAGTCAAGATCCCTTGTGGACTATTATCAATCGAAGTCATGCCGGTTTTCCGTCAGGCACTTTGACTCGATCTTGACCCTCGACGCTGGCCTTGCCGGTCATTTACATTGAGTACGCGTTAAGACTTCATGATCCGCCAGACCTTAGGTTCGTTTTCCTTTTCGGTCGGTGGGATCCGCTTGCCCTACGGAACCCTTGTTTGGGGTTACAGGTTGAGGGTCCGCAGGTGTAGTGATGGGTCCCACTGATCCAGGACTTAGAGTAGTTTAAAGAAAAAAGAAGAGCATTCTTTTCCAACCGCTTAGGTTTTAATAAAACACGTTTTAAGTAAACGGAAACAAATAACCGCATGTTGCATGAGCCCTAAGCCCAAAATACCTACCCTTTTTCTTCCACCCCGAAAGTCTGAACCTCCCTTGTATCTTCCTCCCGCAGCACCTCGCAAGGCTTGGGTACGGACATCGGGTCACCGTCTGGCTAGTTGGGAAGAATCAAGCGCATCGTCAGCTTCACCGTTTGCTTCAACTTTGATTTTCAGAATGTCTGCATCAGCTGGTAACAATGGGGACAATACCACTCCGCCTCCCGGGATCCCTCAAACAGACCAGCATTGGATCCAGTTGGTCGAACAAATGAGACTGCGGCAGGAAGCACAGATAAACAGCCTTCTGGAGGCTATTTAGAGCCATGGTTTGATTGCCAGTCCCAATCCCGACGGCACTTTCACCGTGGAGGAAGAAGAGGACCCTAATCTCACTCGCGGTCGCCCCGAGTATGTCAGGACGCCACCACCAGCCTCCTATGCGACTACTGCCAGAACCCCTGCCTCTCAGCCTTCAGGTCAGCTGGTCCCTAAGAAATAGCTCAAAATGCCACCACCGCAGTTTGATCTAAAACAACAGTCAGGGATGGGTCAGTTCAGTTTTTCTCGGCAACAGTCAAATGTTCCCCCTCAGAATGGCACCCACCGGATAAATCCCAGTGCTTCCCGAGCTCTCCAAACAAATATTAGCAATGGAAATGATATTTTGCCTCCAGGAAGCTTCCGAACAATGGAGGAAGTATGGTTAGCCATCAAGACCCTCGAGGAACGTCAGAATGAACAACAGGCCTGGATCGAGGAAGCCACATGCCATTTTGGGACCTTGACAATTCCCCAGCTAGCTGACTGGAGCTCCCTTAAATGATAAATACGTGCATGCTCTCCCAGTTTCTAATGCCTCCCGTTACCCCCCGGAATCCAACCATTTGCTTCCAGGCGAATCTAGCAATTAGTATATCGAGGCCCCGGACCCACAACCAGCTGTCGAACACATTTGGTGTGATGTCTGCGACTGTCCCGACTGCCTCAAGAGAGACTACCAAGATGAAATCAGTGAAGACTGTCCTCCAGAAAGGAAAACAAAGCCCTGTTCTCAGCAAAAGTTGAAGGCAAGATATGAAGCTGGTGATCCCGCAGTGGGAACCCTTGGAGAACCATCCGAAAAGTTTGATTACTACGTCATCTATTCCAACAAGTCTCCTCAGTCTAGCTCAACTCAAAACTGCTCCAGCGCAGCTCAGCCCGAGGCTCCAATCCTACCACCAGCCATCGAACACATTTGGTGGGATGTCTGTGACTGCCCTGAATGTCTTGAGAGGGACTATCAAGATGAGATAAGTGAGGATCGTCCTACCAAGAAGAAGAAAGCCTCCTCCCAGCAAAAGTTGAAAGAAAGGTTCGAATCCGGTGATACCAGTGTAGGGACATTCGGGGAACCATCAGGGAAATTCGACAACTATGTCCTCCACCCCAATGAACCTAAGCTGCGACACAGATGACTGCGCAGTCTTGAGGCTCGCAACTCAACTACCAACGAGGAGAAGCTATGATGGGGCTACCCATCCTTAAATACAAACGTTAAAATAGTCTCTTAGTCAACCTTCATAGGCTCTAGTATTTTCTCATTTACCAAAGTCCTTCGTGGACATCTGCTACTGTAGTCCGTTATGGACAAGGTAGTTAAAAATTCAACTCTTGTATGAGTCTTTTTCTTTTCTCGCTAGACTCGAGACACTATTTTGTATTTAATGAAATGGTCTTATTTCAAATGATCACTCGTATTGCTCAAAGGCTCGAACTACGACGGCCTGAGCTCCTCGCAACGAGGGGAACATAGGCAACCAGAAATGGTCCGGTCATAAATGCATTTCAAACTGATGAAGGATTTTGGGCAATCTTGTGATCATTTTTGATAAAACATGTCTCCAAGTGTCTCGACGAGTCTTCTTTTTCTACAACATAGGGAAGGTAGAGCTAAACACATATTTCTGTCAGCAAAGGGCTTCCATACACCTTTCCATGTCAATGCTCTCTCAAAAGAGCCATGTCTTGAAATGAGTTCTTTTGTGCCCTCAGCAAATGAGGCCATCGTAAAAAAAAAAATGTATGCCCTTGCGGGTATACACTTCTAAAAATCTCTTTTGTCCGGTTGATTAATTAACTAAAGAAAATAAAGAAAAGGATGGGTTGCCCCCCTTTATTGCATGGCAATACAGACCCTCATCAAGATGAATCGGAAGACGCCCTAGCTCTGTGGGCCATCCAAGGAACGACAGTGCAACCTCAGGCTCAGAAACCCGTAACATGGGAAGCAATCCGGACGGCTACCCAGTCAGAAGCCATTAATACCCAATATCCCCAAGCTCAGCCCCTCACCATTGCTAAGCTCCGAGAAACTTGCAACAAAATCAGTCAGAACCAGTGGCCAGTTGCTAAGTAAGCTCCTCAGTTGACCCTAGCAGCGTTAAAAGAGTCCTGTAAAAAGGCGACATATAAGCCAGAGGGAGAAGTGAACCTGTTGACCAGATCCGGGCAGATCCATCAGAGTAATCCCAAGGCAGATAAGAAGTCAGCAGATCAAGCACCCAGGGAGAATCGTAACCCCTACACCAAGACAGCTGAAACTCCTGACCCCGAGAAAGTGGATCCTGTGCTCACTCAGTTGAAACAAACTCAAGCCAACATCTCTCTATGGTCTTTACTCACTTTGTCTTATCCCCACAAGATGAAATTGGAGGAAAGTCTGGCCCGAACACTGGTCCCTATTGATGCTACCCCTAACGACGTGGTGCAATTAATTGGGAACATCCACTACGGAAACATAGTCACCTTCACGGACCTAGATCTCCCCCAGTTTGGAGCCGATCATAACGAGCCTCTCTTCATCACGGTCCAACTAGATGAACGGCGTCTCCCTCGGGTCTTAGTTGACAATAGGTCCGGAATGAACATCCTCCCAGAAAAGATCATGGGCCTGCTCGACATCAAGCCCACGGATCTGAAGCCTTCCTCCCTCACAGTTAAGGCCTATGACTCAACGTCTCATACTGTACTTGGGGCTACTACTTTAAATCTGTGGTTTGGCAAGAAAATGATACCCATAGAATTCCAAGTCATTGATATCCCAATCACCTTTAATGCTCTGTTGGGAAGACCTTGGCTGCACCAAGTTAATGGGGTTGCTTCAAGCCTTCATCAGTGTGTAAAGTTCGTTTTAGATGGGGATCTAACAACCATTTATGGAGACCTAGTCACTTTGGAAGGCACCGACACGGGTGGAATACCCATCCTGGAGATCAAACATGATGAGGACGGTTTCATGCTGACTGGCTTCACAGTCGAGTCTCCTAAAGTCTAAGTTTGCAACGTAGATCTGACTGTCACCCGGGACAAGATCCCTCCTGTTATGAGGATGATGAGAAGGATGATTTACCTGCCTGGTCTGGGTCTCGAGAAGCGCCTACAAGGGACTCACAAGGTCATTGAGGTGAAGGAACAGAAAACTCGCCATGGCCTGGGATATGAGCCAACTTCAGAGGGGATTGCAAAAGAGAAAGAAATTGCTCGGAAAAGAAAGGAAGCTGCTACAAGAAAAGTCCCTTTCAACCGCCCTAAATCTCCCCCTTTCAGTCTTGACATGACTGACTACTTCGTAAAGGGCGCTCCACAGCTGGATAATGCCACAGTCAAAGAGCCCACTCCTACGAAAGGCTGGCTGAAACTACAGGAGAACCTCAGTAAGTTCAGGGGAACCAGAGCCAACCCCGTCCGAAGAATGTTCCTCGACCTACCCAAGATATCTAGGGCTGCTACCACCATGAAGAGCAAGTACACTTTTAAAGGGGTACCAGAGCTGGTAAAGCAGTTTGAGAAGCTCAACGAAGTCATTCCGACTTTTGAGAAGGCCACAACAACTGAGTTTGAACTGGTCATGCCAAAGGCCAAGACTCCAGAATTCCCCCTAGATGAATGGGATGGTCCCGTCATGCAGCAGATGTTTGGGGAAGAAGTGCACATTCTAGACCTGATCGACTGGGGCTCAGTGAAAGAAACGATCACAGTAATTGAAGCAGGAGGACAGAGGCCGCTAGATCCCCGAGCCATGGTCATACAGTCTACCATGCCCTTGAAGAATTGGGAAACTCTCTCCGGTCCATCCGCGAGCAAAGAATAAATGGTCACAAAGCTTGGATTGGTCCCCCGTCCCGTTGTGTCCACCTACCTCAAGTCCTCTGAGTCTCTTGTCATCGAATTCGAGTCCCTAGAGTCGTCTGATGGCCTTACGCCAGAAGACTATGAAATTGTAGCCAATGCTGTACTTCCTTTTACTCTGAATGAAATGATCGACCTTTCCGAGTATCCTCTGATTGCCACTTTAACTAATGATAAATTAACTAACAACTTAAAAACGGTTAATAATGATTCACTAGATAAAGATGCAGACACACTAAACGAACAATACATTAAAGAAATCTTTAAGCAGGTTGTTGAGAAAGAGAAAAACCAAGCCCAAGCTGCCGAGGAGGTTTTGACTCGTGTGAACCTAGAAACTGCAGAAGAGCCTAAAGAGACGCAGATTGGAAGTATCTTCGACAGGACCGAATGAGCAACTCTGACAGAACTACTTAAGGAATTTGTGGACGTGTTTGCATGGTCTTACAAGGATATGCTCGGCCTCGATCCCTCCATAGTGGAGCACCGGATACCGTTAGATCCAGAAGTCAAGCCAGTCAAACAAAAGCTGAGAAAGATCAAACCCGACTGGTCATTACAAGTAAAGGAAGAAATTGAGAAAATGCTCAAAGCAGGATTCATCCGGGTCATTGAGTACCCCACCTGGCTCTCCAACATCGTAACAGTCAACAAGAGTAATGAAAAGTCCGATGCTGCATGGATTTCAGACATCTCAGCAAAGCCAGCCCAAAGGATGACTTCCCCTGCCCAACATTGATATGCTGGTGGATACCACAGCCAATTAGGAGTTCAAGTCTTTCATTGACGGTTTCGCCGGCTACAACCAGATTGAAATGGCTGAAGAGGACCAGGCTAAGACATTTTTCACTACCCCCTGGGGAACATATTGCTATACAGTCATGCCATTTGGTCTGAAGAATGCTGGGGCTACCTATCAGAGGGCTGCCACTACCCTGTTCCATGACATGATTCATAAAGAAATAGAGGTCTACGTGGATGACATGATAGTCCACTCCAAAGGATCCGATGGCCAACACTTTATCGATTTGAGAAAATTCTTCGACCGTCTCAGAGAACATTCCATGAGGCTGAACCCAGCTAAATGCTCCTTTGGTGTCAAGCGAGGCAAAGTGTTGGGGTACATGGTAACTGAACGGGGAATCGAAGTGGACCCGCAGAAGATCAAAGCCATAGTTGAGATGAAACCACCTCGAACACTGACAGAAGTTAAATCTTTCTTGGGAAGGCTACAGTACATAAGCCATTTCGTGAATCAACTGACCTCCATCTGCGAGCCCATCTTTAAGATGATGAAGAAGAGCACATCCACTGAATGGAACCCAGAATGCCAATTTACTTTTGAAAAGGTCAAGGCATACCTTGTGAACCCTCCAATCCTTTGCCCCCCACATCAACAAAAGCCACTACTGCTATACCTGACTGTCACAGACACCGCAATTGGGGCTATGCTGGCACAGGAGAAGAAAGACTCCAAGGTTGAAAGTGCCATCTATTTTGTGAGCAGAAAGCTACAAGGCATTGAACTCAACTACTCAGTTTGCGAGAAGACCTGCACAGGTCTGATATGGGTAGTGGGAAAGTTGAAGCACTACATGCAGTCTCACTCAGTGCACTTGGTCTCGAAATTGGATTCTATCAAATACCTGTTCAACAAACCCTCCATCTATATGAGATTGGTAAAGTGGTCATTCTTTTTGGCCGAGTACGATACCACTTATGTGACGAGATTGTCCGTGAAAGGATGGGTGATGGCAGACCAACTGGCTGACTTTCCCAGTGATAAATGCCAAGGATCTGAACCTCAATTCCCTGATGAAGGAATTTTTGCTCTAGAAGGAGAAAATCGCTGGCAACTCTTCTTTGATGGGGCAGCTAACAAACAGGGGAATGGGATAGGAATGCTCTTGGTCAACCCCACTGATGAACATACTCCCATAGCCATAAAGCTCAACTTCGTGGTCACTAACAATGCCGCCGAATATGAAGCCTGCATAGCTAGATTGGAGGCAGCCTTGGAAAGAAACATAAAGGAGTTTGGAAGTATACAGTGACTCTGCTCTCATCATCAACCAAGTGTCCAACAAGTGGAAAACAATTGATCCGGGTTTGTAAAAGTATCACGCCTATATGGAAGACCTCGCAACCCAGTTTAAGGAGGTCAGCTTCCACTACCTGCCTAGAGACCGCAACAGGTTCACAGATGCCCTGGCAATACTAGCCTCCCTAATTGAAATACCCGAAGGAAAATCAGTCAAACCCTTCAGGGTTGGGAGAAGGGAAAACCCAGCCTACTGCTTTGAGATTGAAGCAGAAAGGGAACCAGTAGACGACCCGTGGTATGCTCAAATCTACCAATACTTAAAAAGCAGTGAAGCCTCCTACAAAAATGAAGACGGGGAATACAAAGAATGGATCAAGGCAAAAGGTATGATGGCTTTGAAATGCCTGGCTTCCCACTACGTCCTTCTGGGAGATACGTTGTACAAAAAGTGCTACCGAGGTCCCCTCAATTCCAAGAAGGTAGCCCTCTTTATCAAAGAAAACATCATGTGCAGATACGGATTGCCAGCTGAGGTGATTTCTGACAATGGTTCTCATTTCGAGGGAGAATGCAACAGATTGTTGGCAGAATTCAAAATAACTCATCACAAGTCATCCCCTTATCGGCCCCAAACCATTGGTGCTATTGAAGCGGCAAACAAGACTCTAGAAAACATCATCAGAAAGATGGCCGTCCGAGGCAGAGATTGGCCAGACAAGCTCTACCTTGCCCTTTAGGGATACAGGACATCTCTCAGAACTGCCACAGGGGAAACGCCATTTGCCCTCACTTACGGAATGGAGGCCGTACTTCCTATCGAATTGGAAATTCCCTCGCTCCGCGTGTTGTTGGAAAATCAGATCAATGAAGTCGAATGGCTCCAGAGTCGCCACGATGAGTTGGCCCTCCTAGATGAACGTCGTCTGAAAGCCATGGAACATACCCGGGCTTACCAAGCAAGAATGGCCAGGGCCTTTGACAAGAAAGTGAAACATCGGGACATCCGAGAAGGCAACCTTGTGTTAAAAGAGAAGCCTCCGACCCATGCCAATCCCTCGGCAAATGGGAGCCCATCTGGATCGGACCCTATGTAGTTCAAAAAATCTTTTCTGGGGAGCGCAATGAACTCGAATGGCTCCAGAGTTGCCACGATGAGTTGGCCCTGCTAGATGAACGTCGTCTGAAAGCCATGGAACACACCCGGGCTTACCAAGCAAGAATGGCCAGGGCCTTTGACAAGAAAGTGAAACATCGGGACATCCGAGAAGGCAACCTTGTGTTAAAAGAGAAGCCTCCGACCCACGCCAATCCCTCGGAAAATGGGAGCCCATCTGGATCGGACCCTATGTAGTTCATAAAATCTTTTCTGGGGGAGCCATGCAGCTCGCAGACTTAGATGGAAATCCCTTCGTGCATCCAGTGAACGGAGACAAGCTCCGCAGATACTATGCATAAAGATCGAGTCACTTCCCCTCAAAGGTGCTAAAAGAGTAATACCCAACTAGGCTAAAAACCCGAAAGGGCAGCCTAGGTAAAAAATAGGGTTGCACTTCTCTCGTTCCTCTCTCTACCTACCCCTTCTATAAAAAAAAGAGACAACAACAAATTCATAAGGTCGAACTATGGAGACCTGAGCCCCTTAGTCCACTTGTAAGAGGGGAACGTAGGCAGCCGGAAATGGTTCGGTCTAAAACATAAATAAACATCAAATTTTGTCATCAACGATCACATCACATCTGCGTCTTGAAAAACTCTAATGCAATTCATCTACTCATTACAGTTAAAAACTTCTTGATGAGTTCAAGACCGGTCTACTCTTAAACTCACAACTGAGCTAAAAGAAAAGACATAAAAATACATAACTAAAAACTAATGTGTCTGCAAGGACGATTAATGTATACTCAAGGGTCTAGCCACTAGTGTTAGCATCTCCCTCTGTCCTCCGTCTCCTCCCGCCATGCCTTGTGTTCTTCCTAGGCATGGGAATGATGTCCGTCCTCCTCTTCCCTAGCTCCGGCATAGGGGCCGGGTCCATCAAGCCTGCCTCTATCAATGCTCTGGTCGCCTGGGCTTCGTCTCTAATTTCCTGCCTCCTCGGTAGCATCATAGGAACCTTGTCTCTCTGATGTTCCACTCTCATCTCATAGTCAAACATATCATCTCCACTCCTGTCATATGGACTGGCCCTCACCTCAGCTCTCCTCAATACTGACACGGGGACATCTTTTGGTCCCACCATGGCCTCACGCCTCCTCATAAGAGTCACCTGAGTCTCCCCCATGTGTCCCTCATACCAATCCAAGTACCAAGTGGACATATAAATACGCTCCGGATGCCTGAGAAGGACCATAGGAGGAAAAGCACAATACCTCCATCCCAAATTGCCTAAGAACTAAAGCTGGAATGTAGAAGGTAGACCAACTGAGCCTCGGAAGCATAACTACCTGAGATCCCTCCTAAAGCATCCTCCTAGTCTCTATCTGCCAGTGCGGAATCCACCATCAGATGTCCTGGGTACGACACTGAGCCATCTAGCACTCCCACGAGGCCTGATCCTCGATCCCAACTGTAACTCCCCTCCTGGCATCCCACGAGACCTGATCCTCGATCCCAACTGTAACTCCCTTCCTGGAAAAAGTCCATAGCCTGAATGCAAGAGGAGCCTCCCACAGGATCCCCAACCTCTCCATCAGCCACATCGACAACAGAAATGGGCTTCCCCCGTCCATGTACCGCTTCCCGGCAGCCAACCGGTCAATAGCATGAAGGGTCTCCCCCAAGATCAAGGGAACTATATCCCGGCCCGATCAGCAGTGCACAACAACGTCTAACAGAGACCGATGGCACATCCCAAAGGAACAAACCATGAACAAGGACCCGATTGCACAAAGAGCAAAGGAATCCCAATAACAATCACCAACAACACCCAAGCTCCTAAACCTATCCGGGAGACTAGAAATGTCAAAATAGTCGGGTCCTCATGTTGGGTTTTACGGGTCCATGTGCAGCGGAATTAAGCATCTAATAACATAAAATCCAAAGAGCCTAGGATCCGTTCTATATAATTAACTTGAATACCTATGAGATAGAAATAACCAACCTTGAAAGCTTTTCGTTCTTGAGCTATCGAACAATGTACTGATGTGATTCTGAATACAAACTTCGAACTCTAGGCCTTGATCGTTGCACGAGCGAAGACCCTCTTCTGGTATCCACACCTTCGAATGAACCAAGAACGATTTCTTGATGATTGCTAGATCATAAACCTTGAAGAATATTGAGAATTATGTTGTGATTTTCTTTTCTGAATTTCAGCTAGCTTATTAGGGTTAACAGACCTTTGTATTTATACTACTTTAGTTTGGTATTTGTTTCCTAATCAAATTAGGAAACCAGTCTGTAAACAACCTTGTGGCTTCATGTTGTCGCATGACCAGTCGAAGCCCATGGCCAAGTTCTGTCGCACGATGACATGTGCCACATCAGGAATCTCAATCATTCTTCCTCTGGTTTAATCAATTCATTCCAGTTGTGTGTGACCCAATAGGATTATATTATGTTGGCAATGAGTCCGATCATATCGACCCTTATAAGACATAAGCGGACTCTAGTAAGCCATTATGTCTACTCAAATAATATAACGTAAGAGTTCACATTTCCAATGGTACACTTCCATTTCTCCCTTTGTCTCACGATGTTATATTGAACACAAGTCATGGTCCACGTCAACTTGTCTTTGTTCAATGCTTTCTCGATCTTGAGTATAATGATAATCCAATCGTATTGGGGTATGGCCATACACTTTCATCATTATCACTCATCGAGGGGCCCAAGCATAACATCTCTCTTTCGAGGGACAAATTCCATCTTGACTTATCATCCTTCCCATCATGATTCTGATCATGCCAAAGATAGCCTTTATAGATATCTTGTTAAGATATCGTTTGACTAAAATCAAACATGACTTTCATCATATGTAAGGTCATGATAATCTCAGGTCTAGGGACTAAATGAAGTAACCTTATGAGATTTAATTATGACATTTGACCATGACATAAATCTCATACGGGTCAAGTCCAGTCACTTGTTCTCTAACAAGTACCCATAAATTTAATGTGCATCTCTATGCATATAATCATCATATGATTATCCATTAACATTTATACTAATTATTCACTTAATAATTAGGGACGGAGATTATTACAAATAAATATGCAAAACATATAATAATCGAATGATAAACTTTTTATATAATAATAAATAATGTCAACACATAAGTCTATCAACTATAGGCCTAGGGCATAACACTAATAGTCTCCCACTTGCACTAGGCCCAATCTCCCATGTATCGAATACCCATGGACCTAACATGACCATCATGCTTAGATTGTGGGAGAGCCTTAGTTAATGGGTCCGCCACGTTGTCATCAGTGTCTACTCTGCATATCTTTACGTCTCCCCTTTCGCATATCTCTCGGATAATGTGGAAACGTCGAAGTATATGTTTGGATCTCTGGTGTGACCTTGGTTCCTTTGCTTGTGCAATGACACCATTGTTGTCACAGTAAAGTTCAATAGGATCTTTGATGCTTGGAACGACTTCCTACTCACTAATGAACTTTTTGATCCAAACGGCTTCCTTAGCTGCATCAGATGCCGCTATGTACTCAACTTCGGTTGTAGAATCAGCAACGGTACTTTACTTGGAACTTTTCTAACTCACAGTGCCTCCATTCAGCGTAAACAAAAATCCTTTCTGTGATCTAAAATCATCTTTGTCGGTTTGGAAGCTAGGATCTGTGTAGCCTGTCACTACAAGATCTTCTTCCATTCCTCCAAAGACCAAGAATACATCCTTAGTTCTTCGTAAGTACTTGAGGATATTCTTAATTGCTATCCAATGTGGTTCGCTGGGATCCGATTGGTACCTACTCGTCATGCTTAGAGCACACGAGACATCGGGTCTAGTACATAACATAGCCTACATGATAGACCCAATTGCCGAAGCATATGGAATACCATTCATTCTCTTTTGCTCATCATTAGTCTTAGGACTTTGTGTCTTGCTAAGAGATACACCATCCAATATTGGCAAGTTTCCTCTTTTAGAATTTTCCATTTGGAATCTTCTAAGAACCTTGTCAATGTAAGTACTTTGACTTAAACCAATCATCCTTTTAGATTGATCTCTATAGATCTTGATACCAAGGATATATGCAGCTTCGCCCATATCTTTCATCGAAAAACACTTTCCCAACCAAAACTTGACAGTCTGTAGTGCAGGAATGTCATTTCCAATGAGTAAGATATCGTCGACATACAACACTAGAAATAGTGCTACGCTCCCACTAATTTTCTTGTATATACAAGGTTCATCTTCGTTCTTGATAAAGATAAACTCCTTGATTGCTTCATCAAAATGTAGATTCCAACTCTTAGAAGCTTGCTTCAATCCATAAATGGATCTTTGCAACTTACACACCTTGTTAGAATTTTCTGGACTGACAAAACCTTCATGTTGTATCATGTATACATCCTCAAGTAACTTCCCATTTAGGAAAGCTGTCTTGATATCCATTTGCCATATCTCATAGTCATAATATGCGGCAATGGCAATTAAAATTCTAATAGACTTAAGCATAGCTACAGGCTAAAAGGTTTCATCATAGTCGATGCCATGAATCTGCCTATATCCCTTAGCTACAAGCCTAGCCTTATAAGTGTACACCTTCCCATCCATGTCGGTCTTCTTCTTGAAGACCCATTTGCACCCTATGGTTTTTACACCTTTGGGTGGATCAATCAAGTTCCAAACTTGATTATCAGCCATGGATTGTAATTCGGACTTCATGGCCTCTTGCCATTTTTTCGAATCAGGAGCGGACATCGCTTCATGATAGCAAGTAGGTTCATCGTTTTCGATTAACTCCACTTCATCACTTTCCGTAACGAGAAATCCATATCTCTCGGGTTCGGATCGTGACCTACCACTTCGGCAAAGAGCTTGTGCATCTTGAACCGGTTCCACAACTCTTTGTGAATTTGGTTCAGTTTCTACCATTGGTTCTATGTTGTTTTCAGGTTCTCGAATTTGTTCGAGATCTATTTTACTCCCACTGGTTCCTTTGCGAAGAAACTCCTTTTCTAAGAAAGTACCATTTCGAGCAACAAACACTTTGTTCTCATTTCGGTTGTAGAAATAGTATCCTTTGGTTTCCTTAGGATAACTCAGGAAAACACATTTATCAGACTTAGGTGCTAGCTTGTCAGAAGTTAACTTCTTGACATATGCATCGTAACCCCAAATCTTCATGAAAGACAAACTAGGTTTTCTTTCATGCCACATCTCATATGGGGTCTTTTGAACCGATTTGGTAGGAACTCTGTTTATAGTGAAAGCAGCAGTTTCCAGTGCATGTCCCCAAAAGGATAAAGGAAGCTCAACTTGACTCATCATAGAATGAACCATGTCCAACAAGGTTCTATTCCTCCTTTCAGACACACCATTCCATTGTGGTGTTCCGGGTGGAGAGAGTTCTGAAATGATTCCACAACTCTTAAGATGACTGTCAAATTCTTGGCTCAAATATTTGCCACCACGATCAGATTGAAGTACTTTAATAGTTTTGCCAAGTTAATTTTGCACCTCATTTTGAAATATTCGAAATATCTCAAACGATTCACTTTTATCCTTCATTAGATAAACATATCCAAATCTACTATAATCATCAGTGAATGTTATGAAGTACTGAAATCCTCCCCTAGCATTGCTACTCATAGGTCCACACACATCGGTATGTATGAGGCCTAATAAGTCGCCCGCCCTTTCACCAGTTTTGGTAAATGGGTCTTTGGTCATCTTGCCAAGTAAACAAGATTCACATATCTCATATGATTCATAATCATGTGAGTCTAAAAATCCATCTTTGTGGAGTTTAGAAATGCGTTTCTCATTTATATGGCCAAGACGACAATGCCATAAGTAAGTGTGGTTTACATCATTGGGTTTAGATCTCTTGTTAATGTTATAGACATCATTATCACGATTTTCAAAATCAAGGATATAAAGGCCATTGAATGAAATAGCAATACAATAATGCATATCACTCTTGTAAATGGAAAACTTCTTATCACATATAATAAAATTAAAACCTTCATTATCCAAACATGAAATCGAAATAATATTCCTATTTAAAGCTGGTGAAATTACCCGGATTTGCGCGCGGCGAAAGCGGTTGTCTTTCGCGGAGGGTTGGTGTCTGAGACCTCGCTTCATGGGAAGGAAAATGAGGAGTCGCCACGCGGTTTTGTATTTTTAGCCCAAACGTTGAGAAACAGCTTTTGTGAAAATGGTGTCGTTTTTATTGGTAGCAAAAACTTAGGAAAAGGCTTTGAAAACAGGGGATCATTTTTATTGGTAGCAAAAATGAGTAAAAAGCTTTTTGAGTACCAGTGATTGTTAGGTTCGGAGGTCACGTTACGTTTCGGGAAGAGTATTACGAGATCACCCGAAATGCCTCGTATGACGAGTCTTTCTACCTTTCTCGAAAATCGTGTGTGTGTGTGTGTTATGAAATGGGGGCTTGAATGACAAGCTTAATCTTGGTTTGAATGTCAAACGTTGATTAGGTGACTTTGTTTGAAAAGACGAGCGTTTTAATGACAAACGTCGGTTTTGAGTTTTAAATGAGCGTTTGCGTGGCAAACGTCGATTTTGGGTTTGAAAAGGAGTTCGAAGGTCGAACTCCGGTTTTTTGAACCGGGCGAGTCATTGTTAACGATTTTTATGGGAAAAAAGCGTATTAAATGATTTTGAATGTCAAAAGTCGGCTTTTAGTTTGAAGATGAGCGTTTGGATGCCAAACGTCATTTTGCGCGTTTTTTGAAAGAGAGTTTGAATGACGAACTTCGGTTTTGAATCGGGCATTACATTGTTAACGATTTTTATGGGAAAAAGCGTATTAAATGATTTGCGATCAACGAATCGGGTTGCGACTCGGACTTTGAAAAGTAAATACTATCACGATCCAAACGGGTCGGACTTGTAAATGACAGTATTTAAAACAGTATCAACGGAATCGAACGATCCGGAATCGTAAATGACGATCAACGAGCCAAACGACTCGGAATTGTAAATGATGATCGACGAGCCAAAACGGCTCGGAATTGTAAATAACAGAAAAGTAAATGACGATCGACGGATCGATCGATCCGGAGTTGTAAATGACAAAAAAAGTAAACGGAACGGGGTCGGAATGCCGTTTTAACCCGTGATTACTTCTCTTACGGGAAGAGAAGAGGATCGAGGGACTAAAACGTATCGGACCCCGTTAGAAGGGGGCATCTACATTTCAACGACGTAGTTCGAAACGGTTGTAGCGACTGGCGCGTAAACCGAGACGTAACGAGAGATTAGAGAGAGGGAGTTATACCTATGGCTAGGGTCGACTCCTTTGGCTCGGGGGGCGTATACGGGATACAAAAAGTAGTTTGACACGGTGTTTCGGAGTGGAGGAGGGCGTATTTGATCGAAATACGGAGTTTTCACGCAAAACGAGGTAAAACCGAGGCTCGGGAGGGGTGAGAATCAGTTTGGGCCGTGAGGTTTTGGTGGAGGGAGGTTATTTTTTGTGTTACAAATGGCTTTGACAGCCTCTCTATTTATAGGTGAAATTTCAGTAGGAGTTCGGTCGGACTTAGGCTGAAATCCAGGGGGTTTTGTGGTATTTTGGAATTTTGAGGGACTTGCTGGCAATTTCTGAAGACTGCAGAGGGAGTCCGGCCGGACTTTGACTGAAATCCAGGGGTATTTTAGTCTTTTCCCTTTGATTTCTGATTGAAGGGTGATGGGAGGGAGGTGGCATTGCTGCCACGTGTCCCATGACTCACCAAATGTGTGGGAGTTCGTTCCCGGGTCCCGGTTTTGTCCGTTTTTTAAATAACAGTTCGGAAAATGTCCGAAATGCCCTCGGAAAGTGCCGGAAAGTGCTTTTTTCAGGGAAAGCCGTACTTTCACGTGCGATGACGTGTGTCAAGTATGCTTCGATGTCGGGATGCACGGGGCAGTCCCGGGACGTCTCGTTGGTATGGCAACGGGGAGCTTAACGAGTTCCGGTTAACCTGAAGCGGGCCAGTTAACAAATTTCGGTTAACTTTCTGACGGATTTTGACGATCCGGATTTGGGTACTTACAGTTAGCCCCTCAGCGACGTCTCCTCCGAAGGAGGTGGGGTCATTGAAAAAAGATAAGGATCAAAATTGGGATGCCTTACTTTGGAAGAGACCTGGGCGGTCAGCTTGCTGGACCCTTAGCGAAAGGATTCCTACGTATCCCGAGCGGGAATCAAGCCGATCGTAGTTCGAAGGTGCAAGGAGCCGCGCGTGGGGACCTTGACCTGAGAGATACTATTGGGAGGCATCTGAACCTGAGAGGAGACCATTGCGAGGTACCAAAACCTGAATGGAGACTATTGTGAGGCGTCTGAACCTGGGATTTCTGAAACCTTCGAGGGCGTGTGGCGCCTCAGACCGGAGTTGCTGAAACTGACGAGGGCGTGTGGCGCCTCAAACCGGAGTTGCTGGAACATACGAGGGCGTGTGGCGCCTCAAACCGGAGTAGCTGGAACGTACGAGGGCGTGTGGTGCCTAAAATCGGAGTTGCGAGGATACGTTTATCCTGAGACGAAGGCGTTCGTGCCTTGGATGCTGGGCTTACGATGACGGCCAGGTTTATCCTGCTGGGGATAGGGCGGCAATGATGGGAACGGTTTTGTTAAACTGGCGTTATTAACAACTCGGAAGGATCGACATTTCTTCTTTAGAATCCTACTGGGGATGAGCATTCGGGCTTACCTTGATGGCCGAAGAGGGATTATTGTGCGTGCTTACCTTGATGGCCGTTGAGGTGGAACGATCGGGCTTACGACTGGCGGCCGGGGAGATGAACGTTGGTGAAAATCACTAGAAATTTTAACGTCGGGAGACGAAATTGTAACTGGAATTTCCGGAGACATGATCGAGCGTTTGAATGTCAAACGTCAACTGAGGATTGAATTTAACGTCTGGAGACAAAAATGTAACTGGAATGTCCGGAGACAGGGTTGAGCGTTTGAATGTCAAACGTCAACTGAGGATTGAATTTAACGTCTGGAGACGGGAATGTAACTGGAATGTCCGGAGACAGGGTTGAGCGTTTGAATGTCAAACGTCAACTGAGGATTGAATTTAACGTCTGGAGACAGAAATGTAACTGGAATGTCCGGAGACAGGGTTGAGCATTTGAATGTCAAACGTCAACTGAGGATTGAATTTAACGTCTGGAGGCGAGAATGTAACTGGAATGTCCGGAGACAGGGTTGAGCGTTTGAATGTCAAACGTCAACTGAGGATTGAATTTAACGTCTGGAGACGGGAATGTAACTGGAATGTCCGAAGACATGATTGAGCATTTGAATGTCAAACGTCAACTGAGGATTGAATTTAACGTCTGGAGACGGGAATGTAACTGGAATGTCCGGCGACAGGGTTGAGCGTTTGAATGTCAAACATCAACTGAGGATTGAATTTAAAATCTGGAGACGGGAATGTAACTGGAATGTCCGGAGACGTGATTGAGCGTTTGAATGTCAAACGTCAACTGAGGATTGAATTTAACGTCTGGAGACGAGAATGTAACTGGAATGTCCGGAGACAGGGTTGAGCGTTTGAATGTCAAACATCAACTGAGGATTGAATTTAACGTCTGGAGACAGGAATGTAACTGGAATGTCCGGAGACATGATTGAGCGTTTGAATGTCAAACGTCAACTGAGGATTGAATTTAACGTCTGGAGACGGGAATGTAACTGGAATGTCCGGAGACAGGGTTGAGCGTTTGAATGTCAAACGTCAACTGAGGATTGAATTTAACGTCTGGAGACGGGAATGTAACTGGAATGTCCGGAGACATGATTGAGCGTTTGAATGTCAAACGTCAACTGAGGATTGAATTTAACGTCTGGAGACGAGCGTTAGTGAAAACTAACTGGGAATTTAACGTCTGGAGACGAGCGTTAGTGAAAACTAACTGGGAATTTAACGTCTGGAGACGAGCGTTAGTGAAAACTAACTGGGAATTTATCCTCGGGGGATGGGGTGTTAGAAATGTCTAACTGGGGGAAATTCTACACTTTTGGAGGCCAAAAGGGGTAAAATTGGAACTGCCCAAAGTTGAGGGGCTGAATTGGAAAGAATCTTTTTAAATTACGGCAAGAGTCCAGCCGGACTTGGACTGAGTTTGACCAGGTTCAAATCAGCTCCAAGTCCGACGCAAACCCATCCATTTCTTCCATCATTTCCGACGTGGGAGGAGAGAGAGGAGAGAAAGTTTTCACCCCAAATTGTGAGATTTGCTCAGATTTGTGAAGGAAAATTGCTATGGAAGGTGATTGGGAACCAATGGCTCATCATGGAAGGACCGATGACGAAAGAACGCGGTTGGTTCGGACCATTCAAACCAATATTCATCCATTGAATCCGGCGGAGTTCTACCCGGCTAGGGAGAACCACAACTCCAAAGGAGGGATCGAGAGACAAGTAGGCTTCCCTCAAATTCCATTAATTTTAATAATTTGCATTCATTAAATGTTAGAAATTTGATTAGGAATGAGTTAGGGATTTTGGTGCCCGGATTGGGGCTTTTGACTTTGCTATGAACCTTTGTCGAAATTGACTAGGATGTAGTTCAATTGACACTATGGGTAGATGACATAAAAATTTTGGTTGCAAAATTCCATGTCTAGATGCGTTTTCCAAAATTAAAGTAGCTTTAATTCGGGACGGAGTAAATTTTCGAAATGTTCGAAAGAATTTGAATGTTCCGGTTTCGACGGAGTTTTCGAAGGGTTTTGAAAGTTCCGGATTCAACAGAGTTTTCGAAATGCTTTGAAAGTTCCGGATTCGACGGAGTTTTCGAAGTGCTTTGAAAGTTCCGGATTCGACAGAGTTTTCGAAGGGTTTTGAAAGTTTCGGATTCGACGGAGTTTTCGAAATGCTTTGAAAGTTCCGGATTCGACAGAGTTTTCGAAGTGCTTTGAAAGTTCCAGATTCGACGGAGTTTTCGAAATGCTTTGAAAGTTCCGGATTCGACGGAGTTTTCAAAGTGCTTTGAAAGTTTCGGATTCGACGGAGTTTTCGAAATGCTTTGAAAGTTCCGGATTCGACGGAGTTTTCGAAGTGCTTTGAAAGTTCCGGATTCGACGGAGTTTTCGAAGTGCTTTGAAAGTTCCGGATTCGACGGAGTTTTCGAAAGGATGGAAATATATGTTAGGAAACGAATGAGAACCGTATGTGCATTGCATCCTTTTGACATGCGTTCATGCATTCTGTTGACGTTGCTTCTGTGCTTAACGTATTTTTGCCTTGTTCACCTGCAGGGGCGAGGGACGGTCGATACCCACAATCAGAAGAGTCGGGGTGCCTTTGAGGCAGTGAGAGCGTTGTGGGAGGTATTCCCGGACGATGCTCGAGAGGGAGAGAGGAGTCCACGGCAGCTGGTGCTTGACTCCGGATTGGCTGGGTTTATCAGTGCGATAGCTGCGACGCAGAGGGCAAGGTCCATGTATGTAGCTCTGAGCGAGTACTGGTGGGATACGACCCACACTTTCCATTTCAGTTGGGGGGAGGCGACGGTGACTCCCACTGATTTTGCTGCTATCACTGGGTTACCATTCTGGGGCAACACGCTGGTGTGGGTGGATGGTTATACCCCAGAGCAATTGTTTGATCTACTGGGTTTTGATATTACCGATGCCCGGGGCTTAGGCATTAGGTACAGGCTGATGGAGAGGCATCTGGAGGCGAGTATCGCAGATTATTTGGCTGGGTCTTTGAGGATGACCGCGGAGCGCCTGGCTCGAGGGTTCATTTGGTTCGCGTTGTCAGCGACTTTGTTCCCAACTTCAGACACGTCCTGTCACTTCCCTCTGCTCGGGTCGTTGACAGACTTGGATGCTGTGAGGGGGTATGCATGGGGGGAAGCTGGACTGGCCGAGCTCTACCATTCCCTGGACAGGTTCTCGCGAGGAGAGGAGAATTCCTTGAGCTGTTTCTCGCATGCTTTGGATGTAAGTTTACGTCTTTTTCTCTTCCTTGTCTCGTTTATGTAATCGTATGTATCTGCTCTGTAGCTGACATAACTTTCCATTTGCTTGACAGGTCTGGTGCTATGAGGTGTTCAGTCCGCAGCAGTGGGACATTAGGGAGGCGTATCGACCCCTGTTCCCTGCCATGCTGGTTTGGCAGAAGAGGGCGAAGAAGGCGGTCTCGTCGAGAGTGGGCACTCGGTTGACGTACGAGGAGGTGTCCCAGGCACTGGACCGGGAGTTCTCTGAGAGGATCCAGCTGACCTGGTGGAGTCGGTTCCACATGGGCGTGGTTCAGGTTGGTAGCGAGGTGACGCGGCGGAGGAAGCTCCTGGTGGGACTTCATTTCGACGTTATGTATCTGGGGGAGAGAGTGACCCGTCAATATGGCCCGAGGTCACTTCTGATGGTGCCGGTGGATCCTCCTATGCGCATGCAGCATCCTCTATCGATGCCGATGGATGAGTTGGAGAGGCATAGACAGGGCGTGTTCTATACCGAGTACATCATAGCGGGGGCCGACTATGAGACTTTATTGAGGATGAGGCTGAGGAGCCCACAGGTGCAGCACAGGGAGGACGATGGCCCTGGATATCCCCGAGATCTCCCACTCCCACGCGCTAGGCCGGGCGTACGAGGGGCCGGACGGTTGCCGCGCAGCGGCCGGGTGATCCCGCTCCTGGATGAGCCGAGATCACGGTACAGGTTGACCCCAACACTTCGGTGAGTGCCTTTTTTGATTTTCTGCATTTGATAGTAGCATTCTGCAAATGTTGCATCTGTACTTTCTGCTTGTCCTTTTGATGACTTTCCTGGTTCGCAGGTGTCTGGCCGTACGTACAACGAGGCTATGAGACTGGTGGACGGGTGGACTGCCTACGCTAGGAGGCTTGTGGCATTCATGAGGTACAGTCCCCGGAGGAGCGTGGACATTCGTGAGCCGAGGCCGCCTAGGCCGAGAAGTTCGCCTGCTCCCACGGCTAGTGGGGAGGACTTTGTACAGGGATTTGGCCAGTTCGCGGGCGGAACGGCTGGGTTTGGAGCTCCTCCCTCTTCACACTCGGGGCACGAGAGGGGAGAGTCCTCGAGTTCGCATACGCCGAGGAGGCCTTTTGCATATTCCCGCCTGGTGGAATTCGGAGATTATCTGTTTGCGACGGATCCAGCAGCGGCGGAGCAGTGCATCGAGTGCTCGAATGACGAGCAGGACTCGGAGTAGTCCTTCTTTACATGCTTTCTCCTTTTTTTTTGGAATGTATGTATCTTCTGGAACGATTTGATTTGAACTGTATCTGAAAAGGCGCCCGTGGGGCGGACCTGCTCTTCGTGCATTTATTCTGTGATCACCTTCTGTTATTTTCGGCAAATAAGGAAGTAGGTTAATCAAAAATAAATAATATGAAACATGCATTAAAAATTGAACGGGTCAAAATTTAAGCCTATATGCACTGATAATTAATTAATTGCACTGTTGCACGAGCCCGGGGCGGAAGGGATATTGACATTGGTTGAATGAAACTAGGGGCAGTACGCAGATTCACAAGGCATGAATAGGGTGCTGTTTGGAATTGCTTCCAATTTAGGAGCAGCTGGCTGCAGAGTTGACCAAGTCAACTGTAAGGGGAGTCCGGCCGGACTATGAGTGAATTTCCAGAGTCTTTTAAATTGCAGTTTCAGCTTTGCAATTTGTTAAGAACTGCGCATTCACCTCTGATCAGTTAGCTGAATTCTCTCAAATTTCTAAGGCTTTCTTCATTTTCTGTCATGGCTCCCTTTCCTAAGCTATCGTCTCGGATGCAAGAGCGATACCTGGAAAAATTTCAGTCGTTGGTACGGAACCACACGAGACAGAACAAAGGGTTTTTCGAAGGCTGTTACGGAATGAAATCTGTTTGGGCTTTAAAGGAGCTCATGCCAGATTGGGATCTTTTGAGAGCCGCATCTCATTTCTGGGATGTACGGAGGAATATGTACAACTTCTCGTACAACAAAATCACTCCTACGTTCGAAGATTTCTGGGCCATTTTGGGAGGACCTGAGACGGAACAGCTAGTTCTTCCGTATGCTGGTGGCATGGACACTGTTGAGAAGCTAGTGTCTTTGCTTGGTATCTCGGTTGGAGAAGCATACGGGATGCTGATACTGAATACTGATTATGTTGACATTTCAGGGTTGCCCGATAGATTTTCCGGAGCTGAGGGGAGCGTCTTCGCGTGGGACGCGTTTGCTCTTTGCGCGATCGCTACTCTGTTCACGTTCACGTCCCTGGGTGTATGCCATCACAGTGTACTGGACCTGGTGAGGTAGTGCCGGAGTGGGGGAGACATTGTGCCATTGGTCATGGGCGAGACGTTCCTGGGCATAGGTCGGATGGCAACCGGTAGCCGATACATGTGGGGAGGGAGTCCCGCTATGCTTACCATGTGGTTAAGGGAGAGACTGCAGATGATGCCTGAGGTGCCAATGTCTTGTGACGCTTGGTCCTTCTCTCGACGTCCTCTGGTGATTGGGGGCGATCAGGCTGAGCTGGAGCTCTGGATGGCCAGACTCTGCACGCATCATTTGCGATGGTGGGTTCCCCACTGGAAGTTACAGACTTGTCGGACCGCTCAGGAGGGTCTATTGGTTGTCAGAGTGCCGGGGCTGTCTCAAACGTCCTTCTACATTCCATCGTTGGTTCTGCGACAGGACGGGCTGGAGCAGGTGCCATTGACGGGTTTAGCTCATGCTGCTACCTTTGAGGTGGGATCTCTGCTGATGGAAGATCCTTCGACGCTATTGTTGCTCACACGGTGGTGGCAATACACGTCCTTTCCTGCCAGGGTTCTCTTTCACCGGAGAGGGGGCATTGTTCTGTCGACGCAGTATCTGAACTGGTACGAAGAGTGTATAGGGGAGACACAGATGTCTATCTTGTGGAGACGGGATGAGCTGTTGGGTGCTGGCCACCTTGACAGCTCGACCTTGAGGAGGAATGAAGCAGGAGCTAACCCTGGGAATTGTACTGGGAATGACATGGCTGACTATGAGGCCAATGCTGATCGGGAGGCCAATCAAAGCATTGTCATGATGGCTCGAAGTGAGGCAGCTCGAGACAGAGCTAGGGAAAGGGCTGCATTGGATGCTACAGGCTTGACGGAGGCGTCGGGAAGGGTCCCTGAGCCAGGTAGAAGGACTACCGGAATATTCCCTGTGAAGGTGAAGAACACTCGCCGGGGGAAAGGGAAGGGGAAGAAGGATGAAGGACCAAGTACGGGAAACTAGGTTGACCTTGCTGTCCAGAGTATTCACCCATTGTCATTGCAGATACATTAACTGATTAATGTTTTATTGTAGTTTTGCTAGCGTGTAGCGAGTCAAGAGTTGACCGTGCTTGAACTCATCAAAGATTGTTTTAACCGTAATGAATTTGTAGGTTAAATGAAAAGAGTTTTTTGAAACACAAGCAATTGAGGCTTATTGTATTTTTTTTGTTTTTTAGACCGAACCAATGATGGCTGCCTACGTTCCCCTTTTACAATTGGACTAAGGGGCTCAGGTCACCGTAGTTCGACACTTTTAGGTGAATTTTGAGAAAAACGAAGACAAAAGAAGTGCGACCCTGTTTTTTACCTGGATCATTAGCGGGAATGTATCCCGTTGGGTATTACTCTTTTAGCACTTTAATTTTACTGAGGGGACGGTGCATGGGGAAGGAGAGTTGACTCGTGCTCTTCCTCAAATGAAGTATCTGCGGAGCTTACTTCCGTTCACGGGGTTAATGAAAGGGTTCCCGTCCAAGTCTGCTTACTTCATGGCTCCTCCGGAGAAGATTCTTTGTACCAAGAATGGTCCTATCCAGGTAGGCTCCCACTTTCCGAGGGGATTGGTCTGTGTAGGAGGCTTTTCCTTTAGCACCAAGTCGCCTTCTTTGATGTCTCGGATCTTGACTTTCTTGTCGAATGCTCGGGCCATTCTGCTCTGGTAGGCTCGAGTGTGTTCCATGGCTTTCAATCTGCGCTCATCGAGTAGAGCAAGTTCGTCATGACGGCTCTGTAGCCATTCGACTTCATTGATCCCGTTTTCCAAGAGGACTCGGAGGGATGGAATTTCCAATTCCACGGGTAACATTGCTTCCATTCCGTAGGTAAGTGCGAACGGAGTCTCCCCGTGGCGGTTCTCGACTAATGTTCGGTATCCCCGCAGGGCTAGATGTAGCTTTTCGGGCCAGTCCCGACATCCGGTGGTCATCTTCCTGATTATCATGGCGAGAGTCTTGTTGGCTGCCTCTACTGCACCATTGGTTTGTGGTCTGTAAGGAGAAGATTTGTGACGTGTGACTCTGAATTCGGTCAGCAGTTGGTCACAATCTCCTTCGAAGTGAGTCCCATTGTCAAATATGATCTCGTTGGGCACTCCGTATCGGCACATGATGTTCTCTCAGATGAACTCGGCCACCTTCTTAGAATTCAGTACCTTATACGATCTGGCTTCTACCCACTTGGTGAAGTAGTCGACTGTGACTAGAATGAACTCGTGACCATTGCTCCCTGGCGGGGTGATCTTGCCGATGACGTCGATTCCCCATGTGTCGAAAGGCCATGGTGTAGTCATGCAATAGAGTTCGTGAGGAGGGATGTGATTGAGATTGGAGAATCGTTGACATTCGTCGCAGCTTCGGACGAACTGGATGCAATCTATTTCCATCGATATCCAATAGTACCCCATACGGAGAATGATCTGTGTCAATGTTCGGGCGTTCATGTGCGGACCTGTAAGTACCCCAATCTGGATCACCCCCTTTCAAACACACGGGAAACTCCGCAGACTCATCAACGCAGTCTCGGAGACCTCCGGCACTCAAAACCCTCTCAAAACCCTCTCAAAACCCTCTCAAACCCCCAACCAAACCAAAGGAGGAGCCTTCCTGGGATAAAAAGGGACAAAAGGACCTTTTGGGAATTTTCAGGAAATCAGAAAAGCAATTAAGGTCCGTACGGACCTCTTTGTTTCAATGATTACTAAATCCCCTTAAAGTCCACAATATTCCCTCAAATCCCGGAAGAAATGATTACCCAAATGCATGGTTGGTCTGTACGGACCTCTTTGCATGTCAAGTTGGTCCGTACGGACCTTCTTGCATGGGGACATCATCATTCCGTAATATTCTCCATCATTGCGCATTCCCTCAAATCGAGGAAATCCAAAATTCCGGATAACCAAGAAGGTCCGTACGGACCTCTTTGCTCCGAAATTTTTACTATAAATAGAGGGCTCCCCCTCCTCATTTTCACACACCTCCCTCTTCTCTCTTCCTCCCTTAGCCTTCCTCGGCTCCCCTCTAAGTCCTCTCGAGGCACTCCCGCCCCTTTCGGATCCTTCCGAGGCCTTCCGAGCTCCCTTGTGGTGCTCCGGCCTCCCCGAGCGCTCCCGAGACGCTCCCGCGCTGCCCCGAGGCACTCTCGAGGTACTCGAGGCCCCTCGTGGTACTCCGAGGCCTTGCTCGGTCTTTCCACGGTGTCCCGGCTCTTTCCGAGTCAAACCGACGATCCCAAACCACGCCGAAACTCCGCCCGAGTGACTCCCGCCACCACAACGCACGCCGAACCTCTCGCCCGAGTGATCCCGACGATCCCCACGCACGCCGAACCTTCGCCCGAACGCAGCTTCGACAACCTCAACTCACGCCGAAACTCGTCCGCAGCACAACCGGTCCCTCCCGAAGCAATCCCGATCCATACCGAACGCTACTCCGACCTCAAACACTATTCCCCAAATGGAAGACAGACCTAACCAACATTGGTAAGGCTTCCTTCCTACACTATTTCAATACATTTCCATACATAGCATACAATGTAGACATCCGATACAAAGATGCATTTTTAAAAAGCACACACACACACACACAACATTTAAAGGATATTAGGGTATCCGAAAGACTCGTTTTACGAGGCTACTCGGGTGAGCTCTAATATTCTAATATTCTCTTCCCGGGAGTCATCTCGACCTCCGAACTCAAAATCTCATCACACAAAAACAGTTTAAAATTATCTTTAAACTGATGCCCTTTTTCAATGTTTTGGGCTTAATAAAAACGGCGTGGCGACTCTACAAATGCGAAAACAAAACGGCGAGACAACCGCTCCAACGCGAAAGATGCCAGATGCCGGGGCCGCGAGTCCTGCACGGATCCGGTAATTTCGCTGGCGACTACTGGGATGCATTTTGTTTTAAAAACTTTTAAACAAAACAAAAGATTTTTAAAACGATGATGAGGGTCAAACTTTCATTTTACCCCTTCCTTTAATCGGTGTGTGCGCACGTGCTTCGTTTTTATTTTACAAAAAAAATAAAAATACAAAAAAATGCATCAATATACATCTCGTGCATACATTTAAAATTCTTCAAAAACTTCCCGTTTTACTCGTAAAAGAATTTTAGAGACCGCACACTACTCGCATCGCCGCCTGCTACACCGCACTCTACTCACACCGCCGCCTCGGTTACACCGCACGCTACGCGCACCGCCGCCGGATACACCGCACACTACAACCCTCAACCCGGAGTGGTCTCGCTTGCAGTCCGTTAGGTCTTCCTAGGCCTCTTGGACGCGCACGGGATCATTCCAAACATCCCATCCTAGCCAAGCGTCAACCCCGCACGTTTGAGTCTTGAGTCACACTCTGTCCCGTACTCGGTTGGTTTTTACTCAGCCCGTGTCATACAACTCGGATACATATACCATGCCGGCCATTTTCTCGAGTCAAGGCTCGAACTCAAGATCCTTGCGCAAGCAAAGCGATGAAAGGTCATGCTAAAATCTTGACCTCGATCTTGATTTCCGGCTACACCTGCACGATGTTCCGTCCCGATATACATCCATGCTGCATGACACCATGTCATCACGCCTTTAATACGTCAGCCATGACGATATGACCCAGCCAACGCCTAACGTCACAAATCCCTTGCGCAAGCAAGGTAAAGAGATGTCATGCCGAACTCTTGACCCGATCTTGACTTAGTGGCCGGCTCGATTCACTATTCACATGGCTAACGCATTAAAACGAACATGACAGGCTCGGTCCTTAGGTTCGATTTTTCTTTAGGCCGGTGGAAACCGCTTGCACTATAGGACCCTCGCCTGGGGCTGTCCACCCTGGGATGTCGAAATACAGGTGCAAAACGAGGGGCTTATAGCCGCACAGATGGTCTCCACCGACCCAGGATCTAGCATAGTTGCGAAAAAGAAGAGCAATCTTTTCCAACCTACCTAGGCTTCTGAGAAAACATGTTTTAAGTAAATTAAAACAAACAAAAAAAAAAATAAATAAAAGAAACGGAAACCGCATGCCACGTGAGCTTTCCCCTTTTATCCCGTTAGGCCATTCCCGTGTCTAAACCTTGCCCATCACCCCCTCCAAATAACCGAGAGTGGTTGAGAATCCCGGAAGCCGCCTTTTCGCATCGAGGTCACAAGGTCCGATAGCCCTTCCAGCTTCAACGGTCCGCACCGTCCGATACTCCCCATGACGGGATCAACAGATAACAGCTGAGGGAAACGGAACCCCGCCACTAAGGAATCTCCAGACAATGGAGGAGGTGCTGCGAGCCTTCGAAACCATCAAGAAGCGCCAAGAAGAACAAAGCAAGCTCGGATCGCCGACACCTTGCGTCTTCGAGGAACAGCCAGCTTCCCCAACCCGACGGAACCTTTGTTCTCATAGAAGACGAAGATATACCGGCTCCCGATTTCTCAAAGCTATCGCAGGTCCCGCCTCCGCCAAGCTACGAGATCCCAAAGAACGCAGCGCCTCTCGCTCAAAGCTCCTCTAGGCGCCGGGCCAAGCTAGCCCGACATGCCCGCCAAGACAGCCAGCTTCCGGCTCGCACATCAAGCTCATTACCAACAAAGACACATACGTGCTCGCTCCGCCAGCATCCCAATGCATCTCGGTATCCCCAGATTCAATCCTTTGCCTCTATACGAGCTCTCGCAACCACAATCAAAAGTCCCCATTCTTACCAGGACAGTATCCCGAGCGGATATCCCGACATCTCAAGTTTGCCACTCGCTAGTCCGCCAATTGGGGCTAACGAATCGTTTCCTCAGCTTCCCAAACACAACCCTTAGCGGACTCCGGCAATCACGCCTCAACTTCAACACCCTGTGGTATGGGTTGGTATACACTCAACTACCTCCCCAAGACTCCCGAATGGCGAATCCCATCGCCCAATCCACCTCCATCTTCTGTCCGTCCCCGAAAACGGTAACCCACCTCGCATACCGATCCCCACATGGCCCGGCCGATTGAACAAATGAAAGACATGCAAGGCAAGATAGCTAGTTCTCAAGGACTCCCTCCCGCCACCGATCCGAACAAAGTGGTCCCTCTCCTCCAAAGTTCGTGATGCCGGAAATGGAAAAGTTTGACTAATGTAATGCCCAAAACCCACATCGACACCTACGTCCCGGGTATGAGAGCCAAAGGGGCAACCCTCAACAAATGGCGTATCATTTTCGCATTCCTCAAATCCACAAAGACTAAGGTGGTTCCTCAATGTGAAGGCGTAAAACCGCTCCACGTGGGATCCGATCGCTGAAATCTTCCCGGAGAAGTACCGCGCCAATCTTGAATGGGAAACAAACCGCCATGACTCCGCAAGCCACCGAACAAAAGGATGACGAACCAAATGGGCGAATTCTACAAAAGATGGAACTGGAAGCTAAGCGAGATAATGGATCCACTTTCCAAAGAAGAGCAGATGGACATTTTCCATTCCTGCCTCAAGCCATCTTTGAGAACCTTGATCAACCACCATTTCTACCCGGATCTCCGTGCCATGGTCAACGCCGGACAAAGTTTGAAAAGACTCTAAGTCTTCAAAAGGCAACAAAGAACCCCCGCCTCATCTTACCGCTATCGAACAAACCCGGCAACTTCAACTCCCGCCCGACCAAAGGAAAGGAAGCAAACTGAACAAGTGCACTACATTCGTAACGGAGCTCAAGTAAACCGCGATCAAGCACCCCCAAAGAATAACAACCCCTCGCTTCCCACAGCTCCAAAGATTTAGATAACCCGGAAATGCCTCGGGTCAAGTATTCAAGCTTTGGTGAAGCGAAATCTTCTCAAACCACTCGAGAATTTCCAACCAAAGACCCTCAAACCCAACATGGATATGAGCAAGCACCGCGCTCTTCCACAACTACCCCGGCCACACCACCGACAATTGCTTCGTGCTCAAGCAGGTGGTCCAGGGGCTCATAGAGGAGGGAAAATTGGAACGCCCGCGTGGTCCCAATACCATCGGAAATCCATTCCCCCGGAACGACAGTGGTAAACTCAATAGCCTTTGACGAAACTCCAAGCGAGAGCTGCACTCCCCGCAATTTCCGAAACCGTCGCATGTTGTCCCGCTACGACTGGGAGCGTGAAACCAAGTCAAAAGATCTCGTGACCGGGAATTCCGACAAGAACGCCCAAGGGCCACCGTCTCCCTACGATCTTTGCCCCACCCAAGGCATACAAATGGATGGATCGAACGTTCCTTAAGAGACCGAGTCAAACGGTAGCACGGGAAGCGGTTTAGCCTTCACAGACGATGACTGGCCAATATGTGAGAATCGGCACAACGAAGCCCTCCTCATCCTCATAAAGATAGAGATGTTCTTCCTCCCGAACGCCTTGATTGATAACGGCTCCGCAGCCAACATCATCGCTTTAAGCACACCGAAACGACTCCGCATCGACCGTTCTCTCGATAAGGCCTTCACCTCGGGTAATCCGAGCCTACGACTCCACCGCACGACCAATCGTAGGAGTCATCAATTTGAGGATCCAATTCGACGTACAACCGGAGCCGGTAGAGTTCCAAGTCGTGGAAATCAAACCAACCTTCTCTCGCTTTGTTGGGACGGCCTTGGATACATCGATGAAAGCAAGATCATCTACTCTTCACCAATGCGTGAAATTCATCAATGCCAATGGAGCGATCGAAGTGATCCGCGGAAGCAAGCAGTAATGGCAAGTGCTTGGCCAGCAAGCTACGACCCGTAAGAAGGTCCCGACATGACCGAATACTCTTCTCCGTATGATTCTCCTACCCCGTCCCGCTACGAAGTGATCCCTACATCCACGCTCTAAGCCGCGACGAGCTAGAAATTGAAGAACTCATGGGTCAGATGACAACTCGACATATGCGACCGTGAAGAATGCTTGAGAGAGGATCAAGAGATGGATGCCCTAATGGAGATTGATCGAGGAGTAGACCCTTACTTCGCCGAAAACCCTCTTGCAACCGGCTCATCACCGATCCCCCTACAAGACAACCCTCTAGCCGACACTCTCGGATCTTACTGGGGACAGCCATCACAGCCTTAGTTCAATTCAACATTCCGTGTCCGACCCGACGAACAATGGCGCAACCTCCTCCAAGGCTTAATCAGGGAAGGAGATATAGCATGCCCGTCGAATCGACATTGTAAACGCCGCCCAAGCAAAGATCCTGCATAAAGAAGCGCATTCTATGAAAGTGATCAACATCAAGCAAGAATCCACTCCGACCGCCGAATGCTTCGCCCTCCTAGAAGTAGCCTCGCCGACTTCTATCATCAAAAACCCCCAAGGACCGGTGGCAACACTAATGGAGGGACATCATCGTGGAGCAGCCAAAAACCTCCGCGATCCGGTTTGAAATCGAACCGCATGCAAGCTACTTTCCGGGACTCATGCCAAGGGAAGATTGGCCACCCGAACCAAAGACCACTCCCTCTAGAGCTACAGCCATCCGAGAGTAATGAAGCCTCGGTCCAATCCCTCGTCGCCTATAGTCTAGCTTCGAGTCTTGTTGTCTGTCTATTCACATCTTTTGAGTCTTTGACGGCTTTACGCCCGACGATTGTGAATCTTTGATCAACAATGTACGCCTTTCACGCTTTCAATAAAAGGTCCGACCTTTCCTAAAAATCATTTCATTGCATCTTTTAACAAATGATGACATTAACTAATCAAAACAAGCTTAAATTCATCTATACAAAAGGCAAACACATTAATTAAATAAATGCATCAAGCAAACATTTAAGCATGTTGTCAAACGAGAGAAAACCGGGCCCAAGTCCGCCGAGAAGGTTTTAATCACAACGATTTGCAAGATTGCCGAAGAGCCAAAGAGACGCAAGTCCGACGCCATTTCCAAAGATAAACCAAGATTTTCCAATACCTCAAGAGCGGGGAAACCACCTTCATGAACAAGGAAGACCCACACACGTAAGGGGTCAAAACCAAGAGCATCATGGCCCTAAAACGCCTCGCCTCTCACTTCGTCATCCTCGGGACATGCTATACAAGAAACGCTACCACGGGCCACTCCTACGCCGCGTCGCCCAAGAAGAAGGCAAGTTCATGAACGAAGTCCACAATGGGGCTTCGCGGTCCCCACATGAACGCCGAGCCCCGATGCAAATCATTCTCGTGGATGGGCTACTACCGGATCTCCATGGAGGCAGATTGCATCCACTTTGTCCGAAGCCGCGACAAGTGCCAACGGTTCTCCAACCTCAATCATCTACCACCCCACGATCTCTACCGCATGACTACACCTTGGCCCTTTGCCACTGGGGAATTGACGTCATCGGGAAAATCGCTCCGCCAGCAAAGAATCGGGCCACGAGTTCATCTTAGTAGCCATCGACTACTTCACCAAATGGGTCGAAGCCAAGTCCTACAAGGTACTCACCTCCAAGAAGGTCGCGCATTTTCTCAAGGAAAACATCATCTCGCCGATACGCGCATCCCAAATGAGGTCATATCGCACAACGGCTCACACTTCGAAGGGGAATTCGACAGATCGCCGGCTGAATTCAAGATCACACGTCACAAATCTTCTCCCTACCGCCACAAACAAACGGCGCCGTGGAAGCAAAGAAACAAAACCCTCGAACGGATCATCCGAAAAATGACCACCCGAGGACGAGATTGGCCCGAGAAGCCGCACCTTGCACTTTGGGGCTACTCGCACATCGGGCCGAATGCCCACGGGAGAAACCCCATTTGCCCCGACCTACGGGATGGAAGCAGCCCTTCCCATCGAGCCGGAAAATTCCTCACTCCGAGTGCCGCTGGAAAATGACATCAACGAAGTCGAATGGCTCCGGCCGACATGACGAATTGGCTCGCTAGATGAGCGACGACTAAAGGCCATGGAACACGTCCGAGCCTATCAAAGCAGATGGCTAGAGCTTTCGACAAGAAAGTCAAATCCCGAGACATCAGTGGAAGGTGACCTTGTACTCAAAGAAAAGCCTCCCACTCGAACCAACCCACTCGGGAAAATGGGAACCCACATGGATCGGCCCTTACGTGGTTCAAAAGATCTTCTCCTGGAGGGCGCCACTTGGCTAAGCCGACTGACCTAGACGGCAATCCCTTCATGAATCCAAATAACGGAAGCAAACTTCGCAGATACTTCGCCTAAAGAAGAACAACTGCATCTCTTGGCACTCCATGTAGTGTCGAACTACGCAGCACTCGAGCCCTCTAGTCCGGGGAACGTAGGCAACCTTAATTGGTCCTGGTCTAAAAATACACAAAAAAGTCAAAAGTTTGAATGTCAATCAAGACCTCCATCAAGCTCCGCACTTTTCAAGAACACGCCCCAACAGTTAGCCACCTTGACCAAGTCAAACGACGGCGGCAACATCAAAGGACATCCGAGGGTCACTCAAAGATCAAACGATCGACTCATGTCCGCTTCCAAGCCAGGGCTTGTCTTTCGCCCTCACGCGCTTCAAAAAAAAAAGAGCTCGAGTAAGGGCTCACAAAAAAAAAAAAAAAAAAAAGAGAGCTCGAGCAAGGGCTCACAAAAAAACAACAATAAATAAAAGAAGCTCCAAGCGTAAGCCGCAAAAAGAGGTCAAGAGCCCGACGCCAACAAGAGGCAAGGAAGCTACGAAAAAGACCGTCAAAACGACTTGTCAAGGGAGCATTCAACCTCTCGCCCAAGCACAAGGCCTCAAAGAAAGGGGATTGCCGCCGTGGCCTGCATCGTTTCTGGCCCGCGGATGCAACAGAAAGTCCAAAGATGGACGCCGACAAAGTGCACAAATGTAAGCAAAGGCAAACAAAAGATCTTGCTGCCTCGACAAAGCTTTAAAAGTAAATCACAAATCACTAACGGTTACAACATTTCTTGATGAGTTCAAGCACGGTCTACTCTCAAGTTCACAACATGCTAAAAGACACTTAATACATTTAACTAATAATGTGTTTGCAATGCAATGAATGGATACCTAGAGGTCATTCCGCGCCATCTCGCGCTTGTCCTCTCGCCATTCTTCCCTTTCTTCCCTCGTCCCCGCGAGTCTTCTTTCGCTCCACGTGAACCAACTCGCGCCTCTCGTCCCGAGATCCGGGGTCCTCCCCGTAGAGTCAAATAATCCAAGAGCTCTGTGGCTTCATTCGCCCGTGCTTCGGCTCGGATCTCCTCCCCGCGTAGTCCGTAAAGAGGACTCCTCCTCGGGTTTGGCCAACTCTAGTCTCGTAGTCAAACAAAGTGTCTCCGTCACATCCAAAGGGTCGACTGTGCTTCGGCACTCCTAAGGCAATAGCTACTACGGCAACGGTCCTGCACCGCTACACGCCTCGCTTCTCCAAGACCACTGGGATCGCCCAACACGCCGCTCATACTGTGCCAAAGCGATACGAGTCGTCAATACAACGCTCCCCGACGCCTAAGGAGTACCACAGAGGAAAAGCGGAATACTTCCATACCCTCGTAAATACAAGAAGGCACCCGAAGCCGCCATACAAAGAGGAGCTATCTCCGCAGCAGCAAGGTCATCCCACCCAACAAAGGCTCCTCCCGCCTCATCCCAAACCGCCGGAAACAAGCGACGGAATATAGAAGGAGGACCAAGACAAACCTCGGGAACTCGACAACGTAGGACCTTCCCGCAAGATCCTCCTAGTCTCAATCCTCCAAAGGCGGAACCCACCGCCGGATCTCGATGCGTACTAAGCCGTGCCATCCATCTCTCCCAAAGTGGACTCGATCCATGTCCAACACAAGAGGTCGCCGAGCAAACGACCACTGCTAAACGACGTCTGAGCCTTCCTGACATGGCCTCGAAGTCTCTCTCAGCCCACAAGGTGAGCAAAGCGGGGCTTCCCTCTCATAAAACGATCCCTGCCGCGACGGTCGATACCATGAAGAGTCTCCCCCAAGCAGACCAACGGGACAATATCCTCTCCACTTCTCGCAAAGGCCCTACCACATCTAGCAAAGCGCCATCACAAATGCCAAGGGAACCGACCAGAAAAGCTGCCGCCATCACGCACAAGGCAAATACATCCCAAGAGACGTCACTCATCATCAACCATGAACCGCTCCGGCAGCCTCGTAAATGTCGATATGACCCGAATCAAGGATCATGCCCCGCACTTCTTCCAACGAAGCACGAAGAAAGTCTCGCAAGCTTCACGCTCCAATCAAAGCCCGAAAATCCTCAAAAGGAACCAACTCCTTAAAAGACCAAATCGAGCAAAGACGAAACCTTACCGGCAAAATTCTAGGGACGTACGAAGAATCCATGGCAAAAATGGAGGTTCCTAGAGAAAATGGGAGCATTTATGTCCTTCCCAAACCTATTTCCCCAAAGAAACAAGCATAAAACCACTCGTCCTCAAGAAACCTTGCTCCAAATCGCCCAAACACTGGCCAAAGCCATTCGCAAACAAACACTACCCACAAATGCACTCTCACTCACGTGGCATGCACAAAATAAAAAATAATAATAGCAACAATTTCTAGGACAAATTCCCTGGAATCACAAAAATGACATTACATCTTAAAATAAAAATACCGCTTTGCCATGCAAATACATGTGTTTTATTACAGTGTACCCATAAAATGTCTGTTGCTAAACAAAAAAAGGAGGGATATGAAAAGAGGGAAAGCAAATGAATACTAATCGAATCCTCAAGCATCATCATCCTCACCGAGGTCCTCCAAAGAAAAGTCGGGCATCCCAAATGAACTCGCCCGTCACATCCTCGTCGTCGGAATACCGAGCACCCGCCCGAGGCTCCTACGAAAAAGTACTGTAAGGATCAAATCCGGCGAAAGGATCAAAGAAGGAAGGCTCGAGGAACCCTCACCCCGTGCGCCATGCGGAGGCATGAACCGATAAAAGGGCCAAGCTCCTCGAAGGCCCCGCAGCCTCCCGAAGATGTCCCGGCATCCATGCTATGCCGCCCTCAAAGGTCCCTCCCGCCGCGGCTCCGGCTCGGCTCTAGGCGGAGGAACGCCTACGCAGTGCCTCAAGGCATAGGCTCGTACGCCGGCACGCGACGCAAAGACCGGCAAGATATCTTCGAGGCCATCTTCTTCGCAACGACCTCATCGCCACGTAATCGGCGAAGTCAAGATATCATAGGCTCTCCCGGGACTCGCACCAACAAGCAAGCCAAGGAAACGCTCACAAATACGCTTATACTCAACAACAAAAAGAGAAAAATGCGTAAAAGATGCCAAGATGGAAAAGAGTCGCACACTCACCGATCTATCGGATCCACTTGTAGATGCAGCAGAGCTCGCTCCGAACGGGCATGTACACCTCCTCTCGATCCGTCCCCGCGGACGTACGTGAAATCCGGTCCCGGCACGGGAACCTTCGGGGAGCTCGCGGCGCCTCTCTCTCCCGCGCCAAGACTGCGGCGCCCTCGCCTTCCTCCTCACGAAGGCCCCGTACTCCTCTCCATAAAAATGAACTCCTGGCACCGACACCGCCAAGGTACCTCTCAAAGTCAAGCACATCCATATCCCGGAATCAAGCATCCCAAAGTGGAGGGTCCCTCGAGCCACGGGAAGCACACCGGGGCCATGCCGCGAAGACCCGCTTCTCCTGTGTACATGACATCACAAGTCAAGCCCCGCAAAGATCTTCCGCCGCGTCGTCACCCTGGGAGCTCCTCAAACTCATCCCCTCATACCGAGTCCACGGAACAAGACGAACCCTCCGGCTATCCCTCTCCGTACGCTCCCCGCACATCCCCGTAGGCATGGTGAGCTTCCCCGCCGGTCCTCCTCTTCCTCGCCGTACGAGCCCATCTCAAAGATAGCAGTGGTACGCAAAGAATGCCCGGATCTCTATCCCACGGGAAGCACCGAAAACCTCATAAAACCACACCGTGACAAAAACAGAGAAGGCTCAAGCAAAAGACAACGGAGAAAAGACAAGTTGCTAAATCAAAAACAAAGAATAAACTCATACCTCCAAAGCAAAGTCAAAACAAAGCCAACGAATCGCCACCCCCGGCTAAACCGGTCCAAGGAGAAGTAGAGCTCGCCCAAGCCTCGCTCGCCCCAAGCAATGTCGCACCTATCCAGATCGCCAAGCTCTCCAACAGAGCAAAGGGAGCCGCGGTCGCGTGGTTCGAGAACAAAGTCTCTGACAAGTGCATACCACAAGAAGGAGCGCGCTAACCGCTCCGCCGACACCCGACCGGCCTCCTGGATGTAGGCCCCAATCCGGCCGTGATCCTCAGCTCCACGTCGCTATATAGCATCCCTGTGCCCTCGCGAGGACGAGGCTCAAAGCCCAAGCAGCCTCGGTCAACACATCATCGAGATCATATCTCTCCACCGCACCGGCCCTCCTTCAAGGAAAGCCCGTGATCGCAAAGAAAGTCGGTGGGCGTCACCGTCACCTCTCCCCACTCGTGTGGAAGGTGTGGTGGTATCCCACCAATACTCGATAAAGGCCAAGGAAGACACTCTTGTTCTTCCTCGTGTCGACACTCACCATGTGTTCTCAACGAACACACCTAGGCCGTAAGCATAAACCAGCCTCCGGGACTCGGCCTACCGTCCACGGAAATATCGTGCATCCGCCGCCATAGCCAACAATGCCTCGAGCGATCCCCGAGTCTTCATCCTCTCGCCTTCCTGCCATAAGCTCCCGCATCCCCGCAGTAAACACAAAGAAAGGTACGTCAATCACAAGATTTTAATATAAAGGCACATATAACCCGTCACAAAACACGGCACATATTGCACATAATTTTCACATACATTATACATATAATTTTTCCATGTAACCCGTCACAAAACACGGCACACACTGTACACATTTTCTCAAAAGAAAAAAGGGGGGGGGGATTAAACCCTACACGACACATTTTCAAAAGAAAATCCGTCCCAACACGGCAAAGGCACATATAACTCCGTCACAAAAACACGGCACATATTGCAATATATTTTCCCCACAAAGTCCGTCACCCAAAACACGGCACGACACATATGCATAACACAAAAAAAATCCGTCCCTACACTGCACACACTTTCACATATAACCCGTCACAAAACACGGCACATGTCACATTTTTTCACAAAAATTATCACTACACGATAATTTTTCTCACAATGTACATACATAAATAGCATTAGGTACAAAACACCAAAGCATGCAATTCACTAGATAGGCACTTTATTTTCACAAATAAGAGCTAATCTACACATTTCTGCACAAAATACACATACCCACAATTTTTACATGTCCATTTTCAACAATTCATCAAGAATTTCACAAAAAGGCATAAAATAATAACAAAAATTCAAAAATATGCGAAAAACTAAAACCTAGTTCTAGCATTCAAAATTCGAGCAGGAATCAAAACGAACAGATTTCTTACCTCCCCCGACGTTCATGGAGCGACGATTGTGCACCTCCGGATTCGGATACAAAACATCCGGGTTCTTCAAGATGGAACGAACGAAATCCAATTCCTTTGAAGCTCCATCCGTTGCTCGACTCACCTCGATCAAGGCTGACGACGACTCCTTCGAGATCCTTCGCCATTGCAAGCAATTCAAGCTAAGAAAATGGAAGATTTTGGACAAAATGGAGTTTTCTCTCTCTCTCGCCGGTTCACGACCGAAATGGGAAATGAAGAGGGAGCCTCTAATTTAAGCCCGGTCAAAACTCGAACCGAAAACCAAAGTGGTCCGTACGGACCTCTTTGCAACCAGTGTTGGTCCGTACGGACCTCTTTGCAGGTGGCCAAATTACTTTCCCCGCCCTTATAATCTTTGCCCCTGGCTGTCCTAAGGCCTTTTCCAAGAAATCCAAGTGTAATGGTCCCTAACCCTTCAAATCAATCACCCGGCCGTGCGTAAGACCGGTCCTCGCCACTTCAACGCGCAATTCAATCCCTGGCCATCAGCCGTAAGACCGGTCTCGCCACTTCAACGGCAATTCAACCACCGGCCATCAGCGTAAGACCGGTCCTCGCCACTCCAACGGCAATTCAATCCCCGGCCGTCGGGCCGTAAGACCGGTCTCGCCTACTTCAACGGCAATTCAACCACCGGCCATCAACGTAAGACCGGTCCTCGCCTACTTCAACGGCAATTCAACCACCGGCCGCCGCCGTAAGACCGGTCCTCGCCCACTTCAACGGCAAATCAATCCACCTGGCCATCAACGTAAGACCGGTCTCGCCCACTTCAACGGCAATTCCAACCACCGGCCATCAACGTAAGACCGGTCCTCGCCCACTTCAACGGCAAATCAACCCCGGCCATCGCCGTAAGACCGGTCTCTCGCCACTTCAACGGCAATTCAACCACCGCCCGCTCAACGGTACTCCGAGAAGGAGCCAACACCTCCCAAAGACGAATCCCAAGGCACGAGACGCCTCCAAAACGCCCGACGGCCATTCAAGAAGGAGCCAACACCTCCCCAAAGACGAATCCCAAGGCACGAGACGCCTCCAAACGCCCGACGGCACTCCAACCAACGCCCGCTCAACGGTAATTCAAGAAGGAGCCAACACCTCCCAAGACAAATATCAAGGCACAAGACGCCTCCAAACGCTCAACGACAACTCAACCATCGCTCCTCAAAGCGAGGTCCGAAGTCATCTTCCCAATGTAAAAGGGCCCCTACAAGGTCACGCATCCTCAGCAATTCAAGCACCGCAGCCGATGTAAGCCCGAATCTCGCCCACTTCAACGGCAGCGCAAGCACCGGCCATCAAAGTAAGCCCGAGCTCCTCCCAACAAGTCGAAAGGGAAGTCATACAGATCGCATATCCTCAAAGACTGCCATCATCCTTGCCCACTCAACGGCAAAACAAGCACAAGAAGGGAGCCAACACCTCCGAGTACAAGTCCCAAGGCACGAAGCGCTCCAAAATGCCAAATGGTGAAGCAATCACCGGCCGTCATCTCGCCCACTTCAACGGCAACGAACTCAAGCACCGGCAAGCCATCGTAAGTCCAACCTTCTACATCAACATGCAAAAACACAAAGGCATCTACGCCTCTCGAAGCACATAAGGCAGCCACGCTCCACAAATCAAGTGCTAGAAGACGATTATTCAAAGTCTCGCGCATTACATCAATCGCGGCTAGAAGACGATTCAAAGTCTCGCGCATTACATCAAACTGCGGCTAGAAGACGATTCAAAGTCTCGCGCATTACATCAACCGCGGCTAGAAGACGATTCAAAGTCCTCGCGCATTACATCAACCGCCGCTGTAAGACGATTCAAAGTCCTCCGCCGTGGCACCAACCGCCGCTGTAAGACGATTGCATTCAAAGTCCTCGCGTGGCACCAACCGCCGCAAGACGATTCAAAGTCCTCCAACGTGGCACCAACCGCCGCGATGACGATTCAAAGTCCTCTGGTGGCACCAACCGCCGCCGATGACGATTCAAAGTCCTCGCCGTGGCACCAACCGCACCGTAAGACGATTCAAAGTCCTCACTCTACCAACTCCAAACCAAGCTTTAAAACCACTCTGGCCTACCAGACCGCAATCGTAAGACCTCCCAAATGATTATCCCCCTACCTCGAAGGCCTTAAACCACCCGATTAGGAAAATCGTAAAATTTCCATCCCAGACACCACCACGCCACAATTGACCTCGGCGGTCACCACATCTTAGACACCACCACGCCCTACCACCGACCTCGGCGGTCACACAACACTTCGTGGCACCACCACGCCCAGCACTCACAAATTCACGACCTCCGAACTACGACTGTGCTTGATTCCCGCCAGGGATACGTAGGAATCCTATCACATGGTCCACCCATCGACCTATACTCTGGCCACCTAGGACACCACCACGTCCTTCCTCGACCTATACTGGCCACCCAGACACCACCACGTCCTCACCACCGACCTCGGCGGTCACACAACACCTGTGGCACCACCACGCCCGCATTCACAAAACACTCACCCCACACCCGAACTACGACTGTGCTTGATTCCCCAGGGATACGTAGGGAATCCTATCACAGGTCCAGCCTATCGACCTAAACGGCCACACAAAAGGACACCACCACGTCCTCACATTGACCCTCACGGTCACTTCCTCTCCCAAAGACGCGATCCAGACATTAGGACCCTTATCTTATCGGCGACCCCACTTCTTTCATAAGTGACGCTGCCGAGGGGCTTCGTAAGTACCCCAATCTGATCACCCCTTTCAAACACACGGGAAACACCGCAGACTCATCAACGCAGCCTCGAGACCTCCCGCACTCAAAACCCTCTCAAAACCCTCTCAAAACCCACTCAAACCCCCAACCAAACCAAGGGAGGAGCCTTCCTCGGGATAAAAAGGGACAAAAGGACCTTTGGGAATTTTCGTGAAATCGAAAAAGCAATTAAGGTCCGTACGGACCTCTTTGTTTCAATGATTACTAAATCCCCTTAAAGTCCACAATATTCCTCAAATCCCGAAGAAATGATTACTTCCAAATGCATGAGTTGGTCCGTACGGACTCTCTTTGCATGCAAGATGGTCCGTACGGACCTTCTTGCATCGGGGGACATCATCATTCCGTAATATTCTCCATCATTGCGCATTCCCTCAAATCGAGGAAATCCAAAATTCGGATAACCAAGAAGGTCCGTACGGACCTCTTTGCTCCGAAATTTTTACTATAAATAGAGGGCTCCCCTCCTCATTTTCACACACCTCCCTCTTCTCTCTTCCTCCCTTAGCCTTCTCGGCTTCCCCTCTAAGTCCTCTCGAGGCACTCCCGCCCCTTTCGGATCCTTCCGAGGCCTTCCGAGCTCCCTCGCGGTGCTCCGAAGCCTCCCCGAGCGCTCCCGAGACGCTCCCGCGCTGCCCCGAGGCACTCTCGAGGTACTCGAGGCCCCTCGTGGTACTTCCGAGGCCTCGCTTGGTCTTTCCACGGTGTCCCGCTCTTTCCGAGTCAAACCGACGATCCCAAACCACGCCGAAATCCCCGCCCGAGTGACTCCCGCCACCACAACGCACGCCGAACCTTCGCCCGAGTGATCCCGACGATCCCCACGCACGCCGAACCTTCGCCCGAACGCAGCCTACAACCTCAACTCACGCCGAAACTCGTCCGCAGACAACCGGTCCCTCCCGAAGCAATCCCGATCCATACCGGAACGCTACTCCGACCTCAAACACTATTCCCGAGCGGAAGACAGACGCGAACCAACATTGGTAAGGCTTCCTTCCTATACTATTTCAATACATTTCCATACATAGCATACAATGTAGACATCCGATACAGCATGCATTTTTAAAAGCACACACACACACACACAACATTTAAAGGATATTAGGGTATCCGAAAGACTCGTTTTACGAGGCTACTCTGGGTGAGCTCTAATATTCTAATATTCTCTTCCCGGGAGTCATCTCGACCTCCGAACTCAAAATCTCATCACACAAAAACAGCTTTAAAATTATCTTTAAACCGATGCCCTTTTTCAATGTTTTGGGCTTAATAAAACTACGTGGCGACTCTACAAAATGCGAAAAAAACGGCGAGACACGCCGCTCTAACGCGAAAGATGCTAGATGCCGGCCGCGAGGCCTCGCTTGATCCGGGTAATTTCGCTTGGCGACTGGGCTGGGTATTTTGTTTTAAAAACTTTTAAACAAAACAAAAGATTTTTAAACGATGATGAGGGTCAAACTTTCATTTTACCCCTTCCTTTAACTGTGTGTGTGTGCACGTGCTTCGTTTTTATTTTACAAAAAATAAAAATACAAAAAATGCATCAATATACATCTCGTGCATACATTTAAAATTCTTCAAAAACTTTTGTTTTACTCGTAAAAAGAATTTTAGAGACCGCACACTACGCGCATCGCCGCCTCGGTTACACCGCACTCTACTCACACTGCCGCCTTGCTACACCGCACGCTACGCGCACCGTCGCCTCGGATACACCGCACACTATACAACCTCAACCCGGAGTGGTCTCGCTTGCAGTCCGTTAGGTCTTCCTAGGCCTCTTCGACGCGCACGGGATCATTCCAAACATCCCATCCTAGCCAAGCGTCAACCCCGCACGTTTGAGTCTTGAGTCACACTCGCCCGTACTCGGTTGGTTTTTACTCAGCCCGTGTCATACAGCTCGGATACATATACCATGCCGGCCATTTTTCTGAGTCAAGGCTCGAACTCAAGATCCTTGCGCAAGCAAAGCGATGAAAGGTCATGCTAAAATCTTGACCCGATCTTGATTTCCGGCTACACCTGCACGATGTTCCGTCCCTTTGATATACATCCATGCTCGCATGACACCATGTCATCACGCTTTGATACGTCGCCCATGACAATATGACCCAGCCTAACGCCTAACGTCACGTATCCCTTGCGCAAGCAAGGTAAAGAGAGGTCATGCCGAACTCTTGACCTCGATCTTGACTTAGTGGCCGGCTCGGTTCACTATTCACATGGCTAACGCATCAAAACGAACATGACAAAGCTCCTGGTCCTTAGGTTCGATTTTTCTTTAGGCCGGTGGAAACCGCTTGCACTATAGGACCCTCGCCCGGGCCGTCCCACCCCGGGATGTCGAAATACTGTGTGCAAAACGAGGGGCTTATAGCCGCACGTATGGTCTCCATCGACCCAGATCTAGCATAGTTGCGAAAAGAAGAGCAATCTTTTCCAACCTACCTAGGATTCTGAGAAAACATGTTTTAAGTAAATTAAAACAACAAAAAATCAAAAATAAAAGAAACGGAAACCGCATGCCACGCGAGCTTTCCCCTTTATCCCGTTAGGCCATTCCCGTGTCTAAACCTTGCCCGTCACCCTCCAAATAACCGAGAGTGGTTGAGAATCCCTGGAAGCCGCCTTTTCGCATCGAGGTCACAAGGTCCGATAGCCCTTCCAAGCCAACGGTCCCGCACCGTCCGATACTCCCCATGACGGGATCAATGTATAACAGCTGAGGGAAACGGAACCCCGCCACTAAGGAACCTCCAGACAATGGAGGAGGTGCCGCGAGCCTTCGAAACCATCAAGAAGCGCCAAGAAGAACAAAGAAGCTCCGGATCGTAGACACCTTGCGTCTTCGAGGAACAATGCAGCCTCCCAACCCGACGGAACCTTTGTTCTCATAGAGGACGAAGACATACCGGCTCCCCCGGTTTCTCAAAGCTATCGCAGTGTCCCGCTCCGCCAAGCTACGAGATCCCAAAGAACGCAGCAGCCTTCGCTCAAAGCTCCTTAGCGCTGGGCCAAGCAGCCCGACATGCCCGGCCAAGACAGCCGCTTCTGGCTCGCACATCAAGCTCGCACTAACAAAGACACATACGTGCTCGCTTCCGCTGTATCCTAATGCATCTCGCAGATCCCCAGATTCAATCCTTTGCCTCTATACGAGCTCTCGCAACCACAATCAAAAGTCCCCATTCTTACTGTGGACAGTATCCCGAGCGGATATCCCGACATCTCAAAGCTTTGCCACCCGCTAGTCCGCCAATTGGGGCTAACGAATCGTTTTCCTCAGCTTCCCAAACACAACCCTTAGCTGACCCGGCAATCACGCCTCAACTTCAACACCCTGTGGTATGGGTTGGTATACACTCAACTACCTCCCCAAGACTCCCGAATGGCGATCCCATCGCCCAATCCACCTCCATCTTCGTTGTGTCCGTCCCCGAAAATGGTAACCCACCTCGAGCAAATGATCCCCACATGGCCCGGCCGATTGAACAAATGAAAGACATGCAAGGCAAGCTAGCTAGTTCTCGGAAGGACTCCCTCCCGCCTACCGATCCGAACAAAGTGGTCCCTCTCCCTCCAAAGTTCGTGATGCCTAAATGGAAAAGTTTGACGGAACAATGCCCAAAACCCACATCGACACCTACGTCCCCGGGTATGAGAGCCAAAGGGGCAACCCTCAACAGATGGCGCATCATTTTCGCATTCCTCAAATCCACAAAGACTAAGGTGGTTCCTCAATGTGAAGGCGTAAAACCGCTTCCACGTGGGATCGATCTGAAATCTTCCTGGAGAAGTACCGCGCCAATCTTGAATGGGAAACAAACCGCCATGACCTCGCAAGCCACCGAACAAAAGGATGACGAACCAGCTGGGCGAGTTCTACAAAAGATGGAACTGGAAGCTAAGCGAGATAATGGATCCACTTTCCAAAGAAGAGCAGATGGACATCTTCCATTCCCGCCTCAAGCCATCTTTGAGAACCTTGATCGCCCACCATTTCTATCCGGATCTCCGTGCCATCGGTCAACGCCGGGACAAAGTTTGAAAAGACTGAGTCTTCAAAAGGCAACAAAGAACCCCCGCCTCATCTTTACCGCTATCGAACAAACCCCGGCAACTTCAACTCCCGCCCGACCAAAGGAAAGGAAGCAAATGGAATAAAGGCACTACATTCGTAACGGAGCTCAAGTAAACTGCGATCAAGCGCCCCAAAGAATAACAACCCCTCGCTTCCCACAGCTCCAAAGATTTAGATAACCTCGGAAATGCCCTCGGGTCAAGTATTTGAAGCTTTGGTGAAGCGAAATCTTCTCAAACCACTCGAGAATTTCCAACCGAAGACTCTCAAACCCAACATGGATATGAGCAAGCATCGCGCCTTCCACAACTACCCCGCCACACCACCGACAATTGCTTCGTACTCAAGCAGTGGTCCAGGGGCTCATTGAGGAGGGAAAATTGGAACGCCCTCGTGGTCCCAATACCATCGGAAATCCATTCCCCCGAACGACAGTGGTAAACTCAATAGCCTTTGACGAAACTCCAAGCGAGAGTGCACCCCCGCAATTTCCGAAACCGTCGCATGCCGTCCCGCTACGATCGGGAGCGTGAAACCAGAGTCAAGAGATCTCGTGACCGGGAATTCCGACAAGAACGCCTAAGGGCCATCGTCTCCCTACGATCTTTGCCCCGCCCAAGGCATACAAATGGATGGATCGAACGTTCCCTGTAAGAGACCGAGTCAAACGGTAGCACGGGAAGCGGTTTAGCCTTCGCGTACGATGACTTGCCAATATGTGAGAATCGGCACAACGAAGCCCTCCTCATCCTCATAAAGATAGAGATGTTCTTCCTCCCGAACGCCTTGATTGATAACGGCTCCGCTAGCCAACATCATCGCTTTAAGCACATTGAAACGACTCCGCATCGACCGCTTCTTCGATAAGGCCTTCACCTCGGTAATCCGAGCCTACGACTCCACCGCACGACCAATCGTAGGAGTCATCAATTTGAGGATCCAATTCGACGTACAACCGGAGCTCGGTAGAGTTCCAAGTCGTGGAAATCAAACCAACCTTCTCTCGCTTTTGGGACGGCCTTGGATACATCGATGAAAGCAGATCATCTACTCTTCACCAATGCGTGAAATTCATCAATGCCAATGGAGCGATCGAAGTGATCCGCGGAAGCAAGCAGAATGGCAAGTGCTTGGCCGCAAGCTATGACCCTAAGAAGGTCCCGACATGACCGAATACTCTTCTCCGCATGATTCTTCCTACCCCCGTCCCGCTACGAAGTGGATCCTACATCCACGCTCTAAGCCGCGACGAGCCGGAAATCGAAGAACTCACGGGGTCAGATGACAACTCGACATATGCGATCGTGAAGAATGCTTGAGAGAGGATCAAGAGACGGATGCCCTAATGGAGATTGATCGAGGAGTAGACCCTTACTTCGCCGAAACCCTCTTGCAACCGGCTCATCACCGATCCCCTTGCATAAGACAACCCTCTAGCCGACACTCTGGATCTTACGGGGACACCATCACAGCCTAGTTCAATTCAACATTCCTGTCCGACCCGGACGAACAATGGCGCAACCTCCTCCAAGGCTTAATCGTGGAAGGAGATATAGCATGTCCGCTCGAATCGACATTGTAAACGCTGTCCAAGCAAAGATCCTGCATAAAGAAGCAGATTCTATGAAAGTGATCAACATCGCAAGAATCCACTCCGACCGCCGAATGCTTCGCCTCCTAGAAGTAGCCCTCGCCGACTTCTATCATCAAAAACCCCAAGGACTGGGTGGCAACACTAATGGAGGGACATCATCGTGGGAGCACCAAAAACCTCCGCGATCCGGTTTGAAATCGAACCGCATGCAAGCTACTTTCCGGACTCATGCCAAGGGAAGATTGGCCACCCGAACCAAAGCACCACTCCCTCTAGAGCTACAGCCCATCCGAGAGTAATGAAGCTCGGTCCAATCCTCGTCGCCTATAGTCTAGCTTCGAGTCTTGTTGTCTCGTGTATTCACATCTTTTGAGTCTTTTGACGGCTTTACGCCCGACGATTGTGAATCTTTGATCAACAATGTACAGCCTTCACGCTTTCAATAAAAGGTCCGACCTTCCTAAAAATCCATTTCATTGCATCTTTAACAAATGATGATATTAACTAATCAAAACAAGTTAATAACAATTCATCTATACAAAAGGCAAACACATTAATTAAATAAATGCATCAAGCAAACATTTAAGCATGTTGTCAAACGAGAGAAAACCGGGCCCAAGCCGCCGAGAAGGTTTTAATCACAACGATTTGCAAGATTGCCGAAGAGCCAAAGAGACGCAAGTCCGACGCCATTTCCAAAGATAAACCAAGATCTTCCAATACCTCAAGAACGGGGAAACCACCTTCATGAACAAGGAAGACCCACACACGTAAGGGGTCAAAACCAAGAGCATCATGGCCCTAAAACGCCTCGCCTCTCACTTCGTCATCCTCGGGACATGCTATACAAGAAACGCTACCACGGGCCACTCCTACGCCGCATCGCCCAAGAAGAAGCAAACAAGTTCATGAGCAGAACGAAGTCCACAATGGGGCTTGCGGTCCCCACATGAACGCCGTGAGCCCCGATGCAAATCATTCTCGGGATGGGCTACTATCGGATCTCCATGGAGGCGCATTGCATCCACTTTGTCCGAAGCCGCGACAAGTGCCAACGGTTCTCCAACCTCAATCATCTACCACCCCACGATCTCTACCGCATGACTACACCTCGCCCTTTCGCCACTGGGGAATTGACGTCATCGGGAAAATCGCTCCGCCAGCAAAGAACTGGTCACGAGTTCATCTTAGTAGCCATCGACTACTTCACCAAATGGGTCGAAGCCAAGTCCTACAAGGTACTCACCTCCAAGAAGGTCGCGCATTTCCTCAAAGAAAACATCATCTCGCCGATACGGCATCCCAAATGAGGTCATATCGTACAACGGCTCACACTTCGAAGGGGAATTCGGCGCACCGCCGTGAATTCAAGATCACACGTCACAAATCTTCTCCCTACCGGCCACAAACAAACGGCGCCGTGGAAGCAAAGAAACAAAACCTCGAACGGATCATCCGAAAATGACCACCCGAGGACGAGATTGGCCCGAGAAGCCGCACCTTGCACTTTGGGGCTACCGCACATCGCCGAATGTACCACGGGAGAAACCCCATTTGCCCCGACATACGGGATGGAAGGGGCCTCTTCCCATCGAGCCGGAAATTCCCTCACTCCGAGTACCGCCGGAAAATGACATCAACGAAGTCGAATGGCTCCGGCCGACATGACGAATTGGCTCTCGCTAGACGAGCGACGACTAAAGGCCATGGAACACGTCCGAGCCTATCAAAGCAGGATGGCTAGAGCTTTCGACAAGAAAGTCAAATCCCGAGACATCGTGGAAGGTGACCTTGTACTCAAAGAAAAGCCTCCCACTCGAACCAACCCACCGGGAAAATGGGAACCCACATGGATCGGCCCTTTCGTGGTTCAAAAGATCTTCTCCGAGGCGCCATGAAGCCGATGCACCTAGACGGCAATCCCTTCATGAATCCAAATAACGGAAGCAAACTTCGCAGATACTTCGCCTAAAGAAGAACAGCCGTGCATCTCTTGGCACTCCATGTAGTGTCGAACTACGTGCACTCCGAGCCCTCTAGTCCGGGGAACGTAGGCAACCTTAATTGGTCCTGGCCTAAAAATACACAAAAAGTCAAAAGTTTGAATGTCAATCAAGACCTCCATCAAGCTACGCACTTTTCAAGAACACGCCCCAACAGCCACCTTGACCAAGTCAAACGACGGCGGCAACATCAAAGGACATCCGAGGGTCACTCAAAGATCAAACGACCGACTCATATCTCGCTTCCAAGCCAGTGGGCTTGTCTTCGCCTCACGCGCTTCAAAAAAAAAAAAAGAGCTCGAGCAAGGGCTCACAAAAAAAAATAAAAAAAAAGAGAGCTCGAGCAAGGGCTCACAAAAAAAAAAAACAAAAGAAGCTCAAGCGTAAGCCGCAAAAAGAGGTCAAGAGCCCGACGCCAACAAGAGGCAAGGAAGCTACGAAAAGACCGTCAAAACGACTTGTCAAGGGAGCATTCAACCTCTCACCAAGCACAAAGCCTCAAAGAAAGGGGATTGCCGCCAGGGCCTGCATCGCTTCACTCCGCAAATGCAAATGTAAAAGTCCAAAGATGGACGCCGACAAAGTGCACAAAAAGCAAAGGCAAACAAGAGATCTTGCGTCTCGACAAAGCTTTAAAAGTAAATCACAAATCACTAACGGTTACAACATTTCTTGATGAGTTCAAGCACGGTCTACTCTCAAGTTCACAACATGCTAAAAGACAAACTTTAATACATTTAACTAATAATGTGTTTGCAATGCAATGAATGGATACCTAGGAGGTCATTCCGCGCCATCGCGCTTGTCCCCGCCATTCTTTCCTTTCTTCCTCGCCCCCGCGAGTCTTCTTTTCGCTCCACGTGAACCAACTCTCGCGTCTCTCAGCTCCGAGATCCGGGGTCCTCCCCGTAGAGTCAAACAATCCTAAGAGCTCTCAGTGGCTTCATTCGCCCGTGCTTCGCCGATCTCCTCCTCGCGAGCCCCGTAAAAGAGGACCTCTCCCCGTCGGCCGGTCAACTCTAGTCTCAGTAGTCAAACAAAGTGTCTCCTGTCACATCCAAAGGGTCGGACTGTGCTTCGGCAACTCCTAAGGCAATAGCTACTACGGCAACGGGTCCTGCACCGCTTACACGCCCGCTCTCCAAGACCACTTGGGATCGCCCAACACGCCGCTCATACCAAAGCCGTATACCGAGTCGTCAATACAACGCTCCCCAGAGCGTCCTAAGGAGTACCACAGAGGGAAAGCGGAATACTTCCATACCCTCGGAAAATACAAGAAGGCACTGAAGCCGCCATACAAAGAGGAACTACCTCCGCGGTAGCAAGGTCATCCGGCCCAACAAAGGCTCTGCTTCATCCCTGGCGCCGGGAAACAAGCGACGGAATATAGAAGGAGGACCAAGACAAACTGGAACTCGACAACGTAGGACCCCTCTGCAAGATCCTCTGGTCTCAATCCTCCGAGTGCGGAACCCACCGGCGGATACGATGCGTACCAAGCCGTGCCATCCATCTCTCCCGGGCGAAGTGATCCATATCCAACACAAGAGGTTGCCGAGCAAAGGACCACGGGCTAAACGATGTCGGAGCCTCGGACATGGCCTGAAGTCTCTCTCGCAGCCACAAGGTGAGCAAAGCGGGGCTTCCCCCTCTCATGAACCGATCCCCAGTCGCCGTACGGTCGATACCATGAAGAGTCTCCCCCGGCACCAACGGGACAATATCCTCTCCGGCTCTGCAGTGCTCCTACCACATCTAGCAAAGCGCCATCACAAATGCCAAGGGAGCGACCAGAAAAGCGTCGCCATCACGCACAAGGCAAATACATCCCAAGAGACGTCACTCATCATCAACCATGAACCGCTCCGGCAGCTCGAAATGTCGATATGACCCGAATCAAGGATCATGCCTGCACTTCTTCCAACGAAGTACGAAGAAAGCCTCGCAAGCTTCACGCTCGCGCGGCCCACCAATCAAAGGAAGCGAGATGGCCTCCACCTCAGGTCCTCCAATCAAAGCCCGAAAATCCTCAAAAGTGGGCACCATTTCATTGTAGGAGAAAGCACACGTGCCTCCTAACATCCCAGAACTTCGCGGCCGCCCGCAACAAATCCCAATCGGGAACCAACTCCTTAAAAGACCAAATCGAGCAAAGACGAAACCTTACCTCGAAAGCCCGTCTACGATGCCTCATACGGCGCCGCATCCACGTTTTCAACTGCTCAAGGAAGTGTGCTTGCCTCTCTGCAAAGCCTCGGCAAAATTCTAGGGACGTACGAAGAATCCATGGCAAAAATGGAGGTTCCTAGAGAAAATGGGGAAGAAAGCTCGAAAATGGCGAAATGGGGAAATGAGGAAGAACCGGACAACTGGAAAGCATTTATGTCCTTCCCAAAAGCAAGGTTGGTCCGTACGGACCTCTTTGCATGCTAAGTATGTCCGTACGGACCTCCTTGCAAACAGAACCCATTTCCCCAAGCGGTACAAAAGCTCTTTGTCCTCGGCAAAACCTTGCTCCAAGCGCCCAAACATCGGCCAAAGCCATTCCGGCAAACATACACTACCCACAAATGCACTCTCGGCTCACGTGGCATGCACAAAATAAAAAATAATAATAGCAACAATTTCTAGGACAAATCCCTGAAATCACAAAAATGACATTACATCTTAAAATAAAATCTTGTTTGCCATGCAAATACATGTGTTTTATTACAGGTACCCATAAATGTCTGTTGCTAAAAAAAAAAAAAAAAAAAAGAGGGATATGAAAAGAGGGAAAGCAAATGAATACTAATCGGACTCCTCGCATCATCATCCTCGCCGAGGTCCTCCCAAGAGAAGTCGGGCATCCCGGCGAAGCTCGCCCGTCACATCCTCGTCGTCGGAATACCGAGCACCCGCTGAGGCTCCCACGAAAAGTACTCGGAAGGATCAAATCCGGCGAAAGGATCGAAGAAAGAAGGCTCGAGGAACCCTCACCTGTGCGCCATGCGGAGGCATGAAGCCGATAAAAAGCTCCCTCGAAGGCCACTGCGGCTCCGAAGATGTCCGGCATCCATGCTATGCCGCCTCAAAGGTCCCTCTGCTGCGGCTCAGGCTCGGCTCTAGGCGGAGGAACGTCTGAGAATGCCTCGAAGGCATAGGCTCGTACGTCCGGCACGCGTCGCGAGCCGGCAAGATATCTTCAAGCCATCTTCTTCGCAAACGACCTCATCGCCACATAACGGCGAGTCAACATATCATAAGCTCTCCCAGGGACTCCGCACCAACAAGCGACGAAGGAAACACTCGGCAATACGGTTATACTCAACAAGAAAAAGAAAAATACGTAAAAGATGCCAAGATGGAAAAGAGTCGCACACTCACCGATCTGTCGGGATCCACTCGGTATGCGGCGGGAGCTGCTCGGGCAGAACTGAACACCCTCCTCCTCGATCCGTCCCCGCGGACGTACGTGAAATCCGGTCCCGGCATCGGAACCTGCAGGGGAGCCTGCGGGCCGGCCTCTCTCTCCGCGCCGCACTGCGGCGTCCTCAGCTTCCTCCTCACGAAGGCCCCGTACTCCTCTCCATACAAAATGAACTCCTCGGCGCCGACACCGCCAAGGTACCTCTCAAAGTCAAGCACATCCATGTCCCGGGAATCAAGCATCCCAAAGGGAGGGTCCCTCGGAGCCACGGGAAGCACACCGGGGCCATGCTGCCAGAAGACCCGCTCCCCCAGGTACATGACGTCGCAAGTCAAGCCCCGCAGCATCTTCCGCCGCGCTGTCACCTCGGGAGCCCCCTCAAACTCATCCCCCTCATACCGAGCCCACGGGAACAAGACGAACCCCTCCGGGCTATCCCTCTCCAGACGCTCCTGCACATCCCCGTAGGCGATGGTGAGCTTCCCCCGGCTGGTCCTCCTCTTCCTCGCCGTACGAGCCCAGCCTAGCATAGCAGGATACGCAGCAACAGCCCCCGGATCTCTATCCCACGGGAAGCACTGGAAAACCTCATAAAACCACACCTGTGACAAAAACAGAGAAGGCTCAGTGCAAAAGAAAACGGAGAAAAGACAAGTTGCTAAATCAAAAAACAGCAATAAACTCATACCTCCAGAGCAAAGTCAAAACAGGCCAACGAGCGCCACACCCGGCTTAAACCGGTCCAAGGAGAAGTAGAGCTCGGCCAAGCTGCCTCGCCCCAAGCAATGTCGCACCCTATCCAGTCAATCAAGCTCTCCAACAGAGAAAAGGGAGCTGCGGTCGCGTGGTTCGAGAACAAAGTCTCGGACAGTGCATACCACAAAAAGGAGCGCGCCAAGCTGCTCCGTCGTCACTGGCCGGTACCCGGATGTAGGCCCCAATGCCGGCCGTAATCTTCGGCTCCACGTCACTATACAACATGCCTGTGCCCCTGCGAGGACGAGGCTCAAAGCCCAACACTCTGGCCAAGACACACATCGGAGATCATATCCCTCCACCGTACCGGCCCTCCTTTGAAGGAAAGCCCGCGATCGCAAAGAAAGTCGGTAGGCGTCCACCGTCACCTCTCCCGGCTCGGATGGAAGGTGTGGGTGGTATCCCACCGCACTCGAAAGGCCAAGGAAGACGCTCTTGTTCTTCCTCGTGTCGAAACTCCGGCCCGGGTTCTCAACGAACACACCTGTGCCGAAGCATAAACCAGCCTCAGGGGACTCGGCCTACCGTCCACGGAAATATCGGGCATCCGCGCCACGGCCAACAACGGACCTCGAGCCAGATCCCCGAGTCTTCATCCTCTTGGCCTTCCCGGCCATAAGCCCTGCATCCCGCGGGTAAACACAAAGAAAGGTACGTCAATCACGGTACTTAATATAAAGGCACATATAACCCGTCACAAAACACCTACACATAGGGCATATAATTTTCACATACATTATACATATAATTTTTCCATGTAACCCGTCACAAAACACGGCACACAATGCACATACTTTTCACATATATACCGTCACAAAACACGGCACATATTGCACATAATTTTCACATATATCATGCATATAATTTTTCCATGCAGTCCGTCACAAAACACGGCACACACTGTACACATTTTCTCAAAAGAAAAAAAGGGGGGGGGGATTAAACCCTACACGACACATTTTCAAAAAAAGATCCGTCCCAACACGGCAAAGGCACATATAACCCGTCACAAAAACATGGCACATATTGCACATATTTTCCCCACAAAGTCCGTCACCCAAAAACATGGCACACACGGCACGACACATATGCATAACACAAAAAAAAATCCGTCCCTACACGGCACACACTTTCACATATAACCCGTCACAAAACACGGCACGTGTCACATTTTTTCACAAAAATTATCACTACACGATAATTTTTCTCATAATGTACATACATAAATAGCATACGGTACAAAACACCAAAGCATGCATTTCATTAGAGAAGCACTTTATTTTCACAAATAAAAGCTAATCTACACATTTCTGCACAAAATACACATACCCACAATTTTCACATGTCCATTTTCAACAATTCATCAAGAATTTCACAAAAAAGGCATAAAAAATAACAAAAAATTCGAAAATGCGAAAAACTAAAACCTAGTTCTAGCATTCAAAAATTCGAGCAGGGAATCAAAACGGAACAGATTTCTTACCTCCCCGACGTTCGTAGAGCGACGATTGTGCACCTCCGGATTCGGATACAAGACATCCGGGTTCTTCGAAGATGGAACGAACGAAATCCAATTCCTTTGGAGCTCCATCCGTTGCTCGACCACCTCTTGACTGCGTTGACGACGACTCCTTCGAGATCCCTCCGCCATTGCAAGCAATTCAAGCTAAGAAAAATGGAAGATTTTGGACAAAAATGGAGTTTTCTCTCTTTCTCTCTCTCGGATGCACGAACTGGAGAAGAAGAAGTGAAGGGGGCCTCGGTTATTTAACCCGGTCAAAACTTGGGAACTGTAAAAAACCAAAGTGGTCCGTACGGACCTCTTTGCAACCAGGTTGGTCCGTACGGACCTCTTTGCAAGGGGTGGCCAAATTACTTTCCTGCCCTTATAATCTTTGCCCCCGTCGTCCTAAGGCCTTTTCCAAAGAAATCCAAGTGCGGGAATGGTCCCTAACCCTTCAATTCAACCACCGGCCGCTGCCGTAAGACCGGTCCTCGCCACTTCAACGGCAATTTAATCCGCCGTCGCCGTAAGACCGGCCCTCGCCACTTCAACGGCAATTCAATCCTACGGCCGTCCGCCGTAAGACCGGTCTCGCCACTTCAACGGCAATTCAACCACCGCCGTCGCGTAAGACCGGTCCTCGCCACTTCAACGGCAATTCAACCACCGGCCGTCGCCGTAAGACCGGTCTCGCCACTTCAACGGTAATTCAACCACCGGCCGTCGGCGTAAGACCGGTCTCGCCACTTCAACGGCAATTCAACCACCGCCGTCAACGTAAGACCGGTCCTCGCCACTTCAACGGCAATTCAACCACCGGCCGTCCGCCGTAAGACCGGCCTCGCCCACTAACGGCAATTCAATCCGGCCATCAACGTAAGACCGGTCTCGCCCTACTTCAACGGCAATTCAACCATCGGCCATCAAACGTAAGACCGATCTCGCCCACTTCAACGGAAAATCAATCACCGGCCATCAACGTAAGACCGGTCTCGCCACTTCAACGGCAATTCAACCACCGGCCGTCGCCGTAAGACCGATCTCGCCACTTCAACGGCAATTCAATCCCGGCCATCCGTAAGACCGGTCTCGCCACTTAACGGCAATTCAATCCTACTGCCGTCGGCGTAAGACCGGTCTCGCCACTTCAACGGCAACTCAATCCCCGGCCATCAGCGTAAGACCGGTCCTCGCCCACTCCAACGGCAATTCAACCACCGCCCGCTCAACGACAATTCAAGAAGGAGCCAACACCTCCCAGCACGAATCCCAAGGCACGAGACGCCTCCAAAACGCCCGACGGCAATTCAAGAAGGAGCCAACACCTCCCAAAGACGAATATCAATGCACAAGACGCTCCAAACGCTCAACGACAACTCAACCACCGGCCCTCAAAAGAGGTCCGAAGTCATCTTCCCAACGTAAAAGGGCCCCTACAAGGTCATGCATCCTCAGCAATTCAAGCACCGGCAAGCCGATGTAAGCCCGAATCTCGCCCACTTCAACGGCAACGCAAGCACCGGCCATCAAAGTAAGCCCGAGCTCCTCCCCAATAAGTCGAAAGCGGAAGTCATACAAGGCCGCATATCCTCAAAGACCGCCATCATCCTTGCCCACTCAACGGCAAAACAAGCACAAGAAGGAGCCAACACCTCCGAGTACAAGTCCCAAGGCACGAAGCGCTCCAAAACGCCAAATGGTGAAGCAATCACCGCCGTCATCCTTGCCCACTTCAACGGCAAATAAGTTAGCACCTAGTCATCGTAAGTCCAACCTTCTACTCAACATGCAAAAACACAAAGGCATCTACGCCTCTCGAAGCACAAGGCAGCCACGCCTCCACAAATGCGGCTAGAAGACGATTCAAAGTCTCGCGCATTACATCAAACTGCGGCTAGAAGACGATTCAAAGTCTCGCGCATTACATCAAACCGCGGCTAGAAGACGATTCAAAGTCTCGCGCATTACATCAAACTGCGGCTAGAAGACGATTCAAAGTCTCGCGCATTACATCAAACCGCGGCTAGAAGACGATTCAAAGTCTCGCGCATTACATCAAACCGCGGCTAGAAGACGATTCAAAGTCTCGCGCATTACATCAAACTGCGGCTAGAAGACGATTCAAAGTCCTCGCGCATTACATCAAAGCTGCGGCTAGAAGACGATTCAAAGTCTCGCGCATTACATCAAACAATGGCTAGAAGACGATTCCAAAGTCTCGCGCATTACATCAAACCGCGGCTAGAAGACGATTCAAAGTCTCGCGCGTTACATCCACCGCCGCGATGACGATTCAAAGTCCTCCAGCCGTGGCACCAACCGCCGCCGTAAGACGATTCAAAGTCCTCCGCGTGGCACCAACCGCAACCGAAGACGATTCAAAGTCCTCCAGCCGTGGCACCAACCGCACCGAAGACGATTCAAGTCCTCACAACTATCTCCGGCCCTAAGGCCTTAAACCACCCGATTAGGAAAATCGTAAAATTTCCATCCTGTGACACCACCACGTCCTCACAATTGACCTCAGCGGTCACCACATCTTAGGACACCACCCCGTCCTTACCACTGACCTTGGCAGTCACACGACACTTCAGGGCACCACCACGCCCACATACACTCACAAATTCACCACCTCTGAACTACGACCAGGCTTGATTCCCGCTGTGGATACGTAGGAATCCTATCACAGGTCCAGCCATCGACCCACGCGGTCACCCAGACACCACCACGTCCTCATCATCGACCTATGCGGTCACACAACACTCGGGTGACACCACCACGTCCTCATCATCGACCTATGCGGTCACCCAGGACACTACCCCCGTCCACACACACAGTTTCAGTCAGAGGACTTCTTCCGTCCTCGTGCACTACAAACACACCCGAACTACGATCAGGCTTGATTCCCGCCAGGGATACGTAGGAATCCTATCACAGGGTCCAGCCAACTGACCTAAACGGTCACACAATAAGACACCACCACGTCCTCACACCGACCTTCACGGTCACTTCCTCTCCCAACACGCGATCCAGATTAGGACCCTTATCTTATCGACGACCCCACTTCCTCCGTAAGTGACGTCGCCGAGGGGCTTCTGTAAGTACCCCAATCTGGATCGCTCTCCATCCCAGCATACGACAAAACCAGGGGCAAACTTCCGGAGGTCATAACTCCTTCATACGAACTCCGATTGAGACGTGTCATATATGGTTGGAAAGCTCTCGACGAGAGCTAGCTTGCCATCACATTCACAAGAGCATGGAAAGTCCATACGGACCTCTTTGCATGCCAAAAGGTCCGTACGGACCTCTTTTGCACTGCATACATAATCATTACGAAAATCCCCTTAAAGTCCACGAGATTCCCTCAAATCCCGGAAATCTAAAATTTTGGATTACCTAAGAGGTCCGTACGGACCTCTTTGCAACTTTTCCTACACTATAAATAGAGGGATCCCCCTCCCTCATTTTTCACACCTCCCTCTTCTCTCTTCCTCCCTTAGCCTTCTGGCTCCCCTCTAAGTCCTCCCGAGGCACTCCCGGCCCCTTTCGGATCCTTCCGAGGCCTTCCGAGCTCCCTTGTGGTGCTCCGAAGCCTCCCCGAGCGCTCCCGAGACGCTCCCGCGCTGCCCCGAGGCACTCTCGAGGTACTCGAGGCCCCTCGTGGTACTCCGAGGCCTTGCCTGGTCTTTCCACGGTGTCCCGGCTCTTTCCGAGTCAAACCGACGATCCCAAATCACGCCGAAACTCTGCCCGAGTAACTCCTGCTACCACAACGCACGCCGAACCTCTGCCCGAGTGACTCCTGCCACCACAACGCACGCTGAACCTCTGCCCGAGTGATCCCGACGATCCCCACGCACGCCGAACCTCTGCCCGAACGCAGCCTACAACCTCAACTCACGCCGAAACTCGCCTCGCAGACAACCTGGGCCCCTCCCGAAGCAATCCCGATCTCGTACCGAACGCTACTCCGACCTCAAACACTATTCCCGGGAAGACAGACACGAACCAACATTGGTAAGGCTTCCTTCCTATACTATTTCAATACATTTCCATACATAGCATACAATGTAGACATCCGATACAGCATGCATTTTTAAAAGCACACACACACACACACAACATTTAAAGGATATTAGGGGTATCCGAAAGACTCGTTTTACGAGGCTACTCGGGTGAGCTCTAATATTCTAATATTCTCTTCCCGGGGAGTCATCTGACCTCCGAACTCAAAAATCTCATCACACAAAAACAGTTTAAAATTATCTTTAAACTGATGCCCTTTTTCAATGTTTTGGGCTTAATAAAAACGGCGTGGCGACTCTACAAAAACAAAAAACGGCGAGACACGTCGCTCCAACGCGAAAGACGCCAGATGCCGGGGCTGCGAAGCCTGCTCGGATCCGGGTAATTTCAATACGTTCTTGTAATCCGCCATAGCTCCACCATTTGTAACTCACTAAATATCAATACTACCGTTTGGGACGGAGGTGAACATAAACACCTTCCGAGATTTTATGCCGGCGAGATAGTTGTCTCAAGGGCTTTCCTCGTTACATGACCGTGTCATCTTCTTTTCGTAGTTATACCGATTTTACTCCATTGTACCCTCCTAATCTTACATTTTGTTCTTTAAATTGATCCATTGTTTTTTCACCAAAATAGTGTATCATATAGAAATTTCTAATAAGATTGAGAAGAAAGCCATTCATTAGTATGACTTAAGGGTAAACATTTTTCTTGATACTGAAAGTTTTCTTCACTTGTTGTAAGAGGATGTTGAGTAATCTTCATTTCTTTTGTTGGTATCACTTGACTCCTTTTCTTTGTGGGGGAGTCCTTCATGTGTTTGAAGTTTCACCATTGTTGTGGGGGTGATGAAAGCTTGAAAGTTTTTTTTTGTACTCTCAAAGCTTTGAATTGAGTAGCCTCACTCTTCTTGGAATGAAGGTTGACAGCAGCACCTTTGGCTTTCTTCGTTTGTTGCCCTTTGATTTTCAGTAGGGGTAATGTTTAGCCCTTAAGCTTTCTAATGATAACTTTCTTCTTAATCTCGTTTAGAAGTTTCTATTTTTGTGATGATTATTTTGTATGAATTAAATGATACTCGTGAGGTAGAACAACCTTAAAGAAAGTGTTTAGGAAAAGAAAATGACTTTGATTAACGGAAAAATTAAAACATACTTGATAGTTTAGATGACACAAACTAGAGGAGGTGAGAAGTACTAGAAAGACAGAATGACTCTTTGAGTTCATATTTGGAAATTTAAAACCTAATCTACTTCTATCAAAGGAGAGAAGGAGAGGATAGTTGTATCCCTAAAGTGGTAAGTGTAGATTTCTTTTTAGAGCTTCATCTTCTTCATGTATTATGAGGGAGAGGATTGGTGGTGATGTTGGGACGTTCTAACTCTCCATTGTCAAAGAGGTCTTGTGTTTGGGGTAGATTTTTTCTTAAACACTGCATTGACATCTTGGCTCGCATGGTCCTTCAGTATCTTGACTACTCAACATCTTTAACATGACATCTTGTTCCTAACAACTTGAAGATGCAGGTTCAACCACTCTTATGCAGATTCGTCCGTTCCTATTTTTCAGGAGGATAATTACTACACAAAGATCGACGACTAAGTCTCATGTATTTCAAATGTATTTCAAACGGAAGATAAGATCATTGCAAACGGTCCCTAAAATTCAGCAACCTGATGTGTTTTTCTCATGATTTTCAGTTATGTGTTGATTACTTTGTCAAGACTAGGGGTATAAAAGGAGAGATAGGGATAGGTGCCATGGACGGAAACATTGTAACTCTCACTATACTTCCACTTTGTACTCACATAACAGAAATTTTTAAACATTTTTGGTTAAGGTAGGCTTTTCCTAAAGCCTCCCGAGGTTTTGTGTCAGAGATCAATTGATCAAGGGCTTTCCTCGTTACATCTTGGCGTAGCATCTTGAATTTTTGCATTCTTATACTCCATTTGTGCCCAAAATCGTTCCACCAAAAGTTCAATTTAAATATACAAGAAATTGACCAAAACAATTTGGGGCCGTTTGTGGGAACTTTGGTTTTTTAAGTTTGCTAAGAAAATTCCAAGATGAGCAATCCTATTTCTAGTCAAGATACACATAATGTTGCAAGAAGGACTGGAGCGTTTAGAACATCTGAAACTCAAGTTGCACACACACTTGGAATGCCTTCTCAACAATCGTTAACATTTGGAATGCCTTCTCAACAATCTTTACCGATTGTCACCTCTTCAGATGTGATTCCTCAGGAGATGACCTTTGATTTTGTTACCAACCTGACCAAGATGATGGATTACTTGAAGACTCAACACGAAACTCAACAGCATACCAACCAGATGTTGTTCAATGCTATTACCCGTCTTCAACAAGAATCTACTCAGGGTCCTAGATCATCTCCCGTGTCAAGCACCATATCTCCATTACAACCTAGACATTTTAGCTTTGCAGGAGATTTGGGGGACATGAGGTTCAGGAAGCCATGTGACGCAGACTGAAAGCATCATCACTAATCCGTGTTCCACTTTGCCAACCTCAATTCCATCATTTCAGACACCATCTTCAGGAGTAACAGGGGGTTTTACAAATTATGCATATAATTTTGTTAATCCTAATTCTAATCCTAATAACCTTGATGCCGGAAATTCCGTAGCTAGACAACTGCAGGAATTAAGGGACATGGTCATGAATGTGCCAGGTGTTGCACCTCCCATGCATAGATCATCTCCAACATGCTACAATGATACCCATTTTGTACCTACTATTGCCTATGCGGAATTACCCAAGAGATTCACTGTCCCTCAAATGAAGCAGTACTACGGTACTACAGACCCTATGGAGCATGTAGCACTATATCAGGAGAAAATGGATGTCATCAATATCCCTTTGCCGTATAAAGAAGCCTGTTTATGCAGAGGCTTTGGATCAACTTTAACAGGAGCAGCTTTAAGATGGCTCATAAACCATTCTTTGGTTTCCATTGGATCTTATGCACAATTAATTGATATGTTCACTAATCAGTTCTCTTGCAACAGGGTATATGAAAAACTTACTAGTGATTTGTGTCGGATAACTCAGCAACCTGAAGAAACTCTTAAGGATTTTTTGAGCAGGTTCAACAAAGAAGCAGTGGACATACCAAACCTGGACATGTCAACTGCAACTAAAGCATTTAGGATGGGTCTCAAGAAAGACTCACCATATTATGAAGACCTAGTAAAAAACCCACGCAAGAAACTTGAAGATGTCAGAACAAGAGCCATTCAATTCATACGTCTTGAAGAAAACATGCTAATCTGAGAGAAGAATGCTAAAGAGACTCTTGTTTAAGAATGCATTGCCAGGAAGGCAGAATCTTCCCATCATAAGCATAATAGGGGAAAACCCTGCACTAGATCCGAGGATCATAAAATTAATTCTGTTGAAGATACTATAGATAATGATGATTCTGAATTTCCAACAATTGATGACTATTGTTTTTCTGTCAATATTGCAGGATTATTATGTGCAATGGACAACTTGGGCGAAAAAGCAAGATGGCCCAGGAAGAATGATAAACCAACAGCTTGGAAGGATAAGTCTAAATGGTGTGCGTACCATGAAGACTTCGGCCATACTACTGACAACTGTATTACCCTTCGCAGGGAGATCATCATCTATTATCTAAAGGCCATCTTAAGGAGTTGATGGGTAGAAGGAAAGAGTATGGTGAAACTAAAGATCCCACTCCAGATACACCTCTGTCACCCCCAACGGCCACGAAAACTATTAATGTTATCTCTGGAGGCTCAGAAATTTGTGGTACAACTTATTCAGCAGCAAAGCGTCATGCTAAAGATTCGAACGAAGACAAATTCAACACACCAGTTAGGTCATCTTCAAGATGTGAAGATTCACAAATAACCTTTGATCAAGACGACAAAGCAGATATAATAGGTCCATACCATGATGGATTAGTAATCACCTTGCAGATAGCAAATTGCAAGGTGAAAAGGATTCTTATCGACAATGGCAGTTCTGTCAACCTGATGATGTTCAGCACCTTGAAGGAAATGGGCATTCTAGACTCTGAAGTTGTAAAGAACTCTTCTGTGTTAATTGGATTCAGTGATGAGACCAGGCAAACAGTGGGAGAAATCATATTACCTATATATGTTAAAGGTGTCAATTATATGGAACGGTTTTGTGTTATAGATTGCCCGTCCTCATATAATATTATCCTAGGCAGGCCATGGATACATAATATGAGGGCCATACCATCTATATACCATCAGTGTGTCAAATTACCAACACCATGGGGGATAATCACGCTTAAAGGAGATCAACAGATAGCCAAGGAATGCTATAAGACCTCCATGAAAGCCTCATCTACATCTTGTCAAAAATAGCAATCAAAGGTGAACTTATATCTTCAACATGTCAAAGTCATTGCAAGTGCCGTATCTTTCACATTATCAACCAGGTTCCAAAGAAGGTGAAACTCAGAAGTAGATGCCCTATCTTAATATTCAACATGTCAAAGCAACTTGAGGTCTAGATCGTAATAATCAGACTGGGGGCATCTCGATTACTAAAGTCTGGAGGATATGCAAAGTCTTCTGATTATCCTATTTTATGTAAGTTAAGAGCATATTCAGTATCTTTGATTGCAGGTACAACTTCTTCAATTATCTTCGTTTTCTTATTTCCTTTTATTTTTCTTTTACCTCCTTTATGAAACACTACTAACTTAAGCATCAAAGGGGTGTTAGCTAAGCTAACACCCAATCCTAACATGTTTCTGATTTGCAAGTCTCCATGTACTTATATATTCAACAAGCAAGATGAAAGCTTAAATCCATCTACGTCACAAGTGGAAGATAGCTCGTGTACTAGGATGTAAGGTACAATACCATCTGAACTAATTCAAAGATTATGCATCATATCCATAGATTACTTGTTTTATGAAATTTTGCCTAAGCTCACGCTTTTCACTACATGTGAACCAAATGCTCAAGGTTGTAACATTTACATGTTACTCACAACTTAAGATTGTAACATTTACATGTTTCTCACAACTTAAGGTTGTAAAATTTGCTTGTGACTCACAAAGTTCAAAAGGTTAAACACATTCAGTGTTTCATACAATCAAAAGAATACTTGGATAAAAATCTAATTGTTTCCAAAAATACCCAAATTTAGCTCATTCCAACATTACAGTGGCACATAAAAAACTAAACTGTTTACCAAAATAGTGTCATCAACATTGTTGTGGGTAAAAATTCAGGATTGCGACGTCATGAAAAGTTTTCAGCATGTCATCATCTTCGTATCAACATTCAAGGTAAAATTACTTAGATATTTAAATCATTATTTAATTATTATTGTATCTCTAATACAGGAAAATAGAACATGGGAATATATTTCATGGAATCACTTCAACGGTTAGAAGACCAAGTCAAGGATCAAGATGATCATTGCGAGATTTTAGGATAGTTTGTTAGGTCTTGTTATCTTCAGTTATCTTGTTTCTATTTAAAGAGTTCATGGCCGGAACACTACACACACACTGTTCACACATACATTCTTGTAATCCGTCATAGCTCCACCATTTGTAACTCACTAAGTATCAATACTACCGTTTGGGACGGAGGTGACCATATACACCTTCCGAGGTTTTTTGCCGGCGAGATAGTTGTCTCAAGGACTTTCCTCGTTACATGACCGTGTCATCTTCTTTTTGTAGTTATACCGATTTTACTCCATTGTGCCTTCCTAATCTTACATTTTGATCTTTAAATTGATCCATTGTTTTTTCACAAAAACAGTATATCATATAGAAATTTCTAAATAATATTGAGAAGAAAGCCAATCATTAGTATGACTTAAGGGTAAACATTTTTCTTGATACTGAAAGTCTTCTTCACTTGTTGCAAGAGGATGTTGAGTAATCTTCATTTCTTTGGTTGGTATCACTTGACTCCGTTTCTTTGTGGGAGAGTCTTTCATGCGTTTGAAGTTTCACCTTTGTTGTGGGGGTGATGAAAGCTTGAAAGTTTTTTTTGTACTCTCAAAGCTTTGAATTGAGTAGCTGTAAGTACCCCAATCTGGATCACCCTCTTCCGAGCACATGGGAAACACCACAGACTCACAAACGCAGTCACGAAGACCTTTGACACTCAAAACCCCCCAAAAACCCCCAACCAAACCAAGGGAGGAACCTTTCTGGGATAAAAAGGGACAAAAGGACCTTTTGGAAATTTTTCAGAAATCAGAAAAGCATAAATGGTCCGTACGGACCTCTTTGCTGCAATGATTACTGAATCCCCTTAAAGTCCACAATATTCCCTCAAATCCCGGAGAACATCATTACCCCCCTACATGGTTGGTCCGTACGGACCTTATTGCATGCTAAGATGGTCCGTACGGACCTTATTGCACCCAGACATAATCATGGTTAAATCTTCTTAAAGTCAAGAGATTTCCGAAAATCGAGGAAAACCAAAATTCTGGATTACCTGCAAGGTCCGTACGGACCTCTTTGCAGTTTTCCTACACTATAAATAGAGGGCTCCCCCTCCCTCATTTTCACACATTTCCCTCTTCTCTCCTCTCCCCCCGGCCTTCAGGCACCCCTCTAAGACCCTTCGGGGCAATCCCGGCCCCTTTCGGATCCTTTCGAGGCCTTCCGAGCTCCCTTGGGGTGCTCCGAAGCTTCTTCGAGCGCTCCCGCGACGCTCCCGCGCTGCCCCGAGGCACTCTTGAGGTACTCTGACACTACCAGAAAAAGGTCATTTAGCGACGGAAATTTCCGCCGCTAAAATTAAATTTTCGTCGCTAAAATAAATCACCGGCGGAAAAATTCTGTCGGTGGTCCGCCGCTACCAGCTCGTCGCAGTGCTCCGACGGGTCAATTTCCGCCGCTATTTTTTTCTTTTACCGACGGAATTTAATTCCGCCGGTGAATTAATGGTTTCAGCGACGGAAAATTCCACTGCTATATTAATTTAATTTAATTAAATTTTCATTTCAGCGGAAATTTCCGTCGCTGTAATAAAAATTAATTTAATTAAATTAATTTCAGCGGCGGAAATTTCCGTCGCCGTAATAAAATTTAAATTAAAATTAAATTATTTCACGGCGGAAATTACCGTCGCTGAAATTATTTAATTTTAATTTAAATTTTATTACAGCGACGGAAGTTTCCGCCGTTGAAATCAAAAATTAAATAAAAATTAAATGATTATAGCGGCGGAAATTCCGTCGCTGAAATTAATTTATTTAATTAATTTTTATTTCAGCATTAATTCCAGCGACGGAAAATTACGTCGCCGATTCCGAAATAAATTTAAAAAATAATTTAAAATATCAATAAACCAAAATTTTTGTACCTGATATAACATTTCAATTTATAAAACTAAAACTATAAAAACTAAAATTCAAATATCAACGTACCAAATAAAAACTAAATACCACCGTACCAATTCGGGAGGGGGAGAGGGGGGGAGAGGGGGGGAGAAGGGGGGGAGGGGGAGAGGGGGGAGAGGGGGGGGAGAGGGGTGGAGCGGGGGGAGAGGCGGGGAGGGGCTCCCGCGGGTACCAAATGTCTCAAATGTTTACAAACAAGTATAAATTAATACAAAAATGTCTAAAAAAATCCGCATAATCAACCCGGGGACGCCGGAAAATACCCCGGGAGTCCCGCCGAGATGAGCCATCAACGCCGCCAATTGTCTTTGAGTCTCGCATGTTGTCTTTGAATCTCCGCATGACGCCGATCGTTCTCCTCCCGCATCTCGCGTCGAATCGCCAAAGCATCCGCAAGCTTTGCCCGCTCGCGTTTCTTCTCCTCCAACGCAGCCTCCGCAGTGTCGACCCTCGGATCATGAAACGTGGCCGGGCTACATTTCGCCGACGGCCGATCGACGTCGACGGGCATTGCCGCCCGTAAGCCCCAACCCCTCACACTCGGGCTCCTCTCCTTGGATGTCCCTGAGAGGTGACCTCGTGCCAAACATCGTGCACGAAGGGGACGGCTCGCGGGGAGGCGTTCCTTCGGGAACAACGGCAGGCTTGATATGCGGCTGTCAAAATAAAACAAACAATTATAATCATATACACAATGTAAGGTACATAAATAAATTTACATATTCAAAATTAAGTCATTTAATGGTAGTTTACTTACAAAGGCAAGAGAGTATCGATCGTCAACCCATCATGGAGGTTGATCGGGCGCCGTAGAATTCCGAATATGGGTGCTAGCGTAAACATCCACAAAACTGATATTCGGACCATACTCCCTTTCCTATAAATAAAATAAGCGAGATTATTACTTTGAAATTGTATAAATGCAACATTTAAACTGATTTAAAAGCATGCATACACTACATTTACACTAAAACTATGGATTTCATAGCATCAACATGGCTCCCAGCTAACATACGTACATAAACCTATTTAAAAGCATCCATACACTACTACATTTAAATTAACATACATACGATGCGGTCGTGATGCTCGGCGACCGTGAGCGTCCCCCCGGTATGCAATGCCGCCGACCCCGAGGAGCCTGCTCTATTGGCCTTGGCCTGTTCGGATATAGCCTTCGCCGCATCCGACCCCCAATATTCGCAAAATTGACGAAACACCTCATCGGTCATAAAAGTAGGACACACGGGCTGTTCTCCCGCCGCGAGCCGAGTAGTATAATAATTTTTCTTCGTGGTACCTATAAAAAATATGAATATCTCGTAAACATATAATGATGACATTATAAAATTAAAAGAGTATAATCATTGTTAATTAAACTAATTAAGGATAGATAAATATGTTACAAATAAAATCCTTAAATAGCTTGTGAGCCTGCTCATCGAAAACATATCTAGCCATCGCATCGCTGATGTCTGGCGCCCAATAATATTTAGCCTACAACATATAATGATAACATTACAAAACTAAAAGAGTATAATCATTATTAATTATAACATTTTAATAACAAACTAACATTTAAGTTTTAAATAAAAACCATTAACACATTACCTTAAACTCATCCCACGCATCGTCCTTCCGCCTCTGTGGCAATTTTTTCCAGATTGGGCCAAAACTCGGTCATTTTTCGAGACCGCCGCATTGCCCGATCTTAGTCCCTGTGGTGGGGTATCCACCTACAAACCTGCCAAGTATATTTATACAATAACATTTTAACTTAAATAATGAATTATATATAAAGCAAAAAGGAACCAACTTATATCAAACTAATGAAGAGTTACTTACTGGTCATAAAGTGATGATATCCTGACAAATATCCTCCCCTCATAATCGACAGTAGTCTGAGTACTGGCCCCAGAGGTGGAGCTAGTACTACTGCGTGAAGGGTCGACATCATCGCTACCGGATCGGGACGGTTTCGTCCCAGGAATCAATGTGTAAATAGGCTTAGTCTTCTTACCCTTGCCCTTTCTACTAGAACTCATATCTCGTATTACATAAAAATATTAAAATATACAACTTTAACTATAGGAAACAATATATTCACAATACATCTAAAACATTAAAGTTCTAATAATCTAAAGCATTCACAATACATATAAAACTTTAAACTATTAATAATATAAAGCATTCACAATACATATAAAACTTTAAAGTTCTAATAATCTAAAGCATTCACAATATATATAAAACGACGGATATTAAAAATAATCTAAAGCATTCACAATACATATGAAACTTTAAAGTTCTAATAATCTAAAGCATTCACAATACATATAAAACTTTAAAGTTCTAATAATCTAAAGCATTCACAATACAATTTTAAACTTTAAACTATTATTAATCTTCGTCCCCATCATCATCACTGGACTCGAATTACTACAAAACTCGAGTTCTTCATCTTCGTCTTCTGACTACGATGAATCAAACTCTGGTTCCTCTTCCTCTTCCTCTTCCTCTTCCTCTTCCTCTTCCTCTGATTCATCAATATCAATGTGCGCGAGATGACCTGAACGAGGCGGGGGAGTTGGCAAATTCACTGGTAAGATATCCTCCTCGGGTTCATCAACATTTTGAGGAATATGAGTGACATCATCTAATGGATGATTAGCTGATGAAACGTTAGGTGGCACTGGCATTTCATCCTCTTGATAGGGTGTTTCTAATGACGACTCTGTAGTTGTCGACGAGGGTAGGTTGTCAATCATGCTCCTAGCCTTGGTCATCCAAACAGCCCACCATCCGTCGGGTCGCGGACGAGGGTAGGGAGTCATGTATACCTGTTTATGTAGAGGCTTTGGATCAACGTTAACAGGCGCAGATTTAAGATGGCTCATAAACCAACCTTTGGGTTCCATTGGATCTTATGCACAATTAATTGATATGTTCACTAATCAGTTTTCTTGCAACAGGGTATTTGAAAAACTTACTAGTGATTTGTATCGGATAACTCAGCAACCTGAAGAAACACTTAAGGATTATTTGAGCAGGTTCAATAAAGAAACAACGGACATACCAAACCTGGACATGTCAACTGCAACTGAAGCATTTAGGATGGGTCTCAAGAAAGACTCACCATATTATGAAGACCTAGTCAAAAACCCATGCAAGAAACTTGAAGATGTCAGAACAAGAGCCATTCAATTCGTACGTCTTGAAGAAGACAGGCTAATTCGAGAGAAAAATGCTAAAGAGACTCCTGTTTATGAAAGCATTGCCAGGAAGGCAGAATCTTCCCATCATAAGCATAATAGGGGAAAACCCTACACTAGATCCGAGGATCATAAAATTAATTCAGTTGAAGATACTATAGATAATGATGATTCTGAATTTCCAACAATTGATGACTATTGTTTTTCTGTCAATATTGCAGGATTATTATGTGCAATGGACAACTTGGGCGAAAAAGCAAGATGGCCCAGGAAGAATGATAAACCAACAGCTTGGAAGGATAAGTCTAAATGGTGTGCGTACCATGAAGGCTTCGGCCATACTACTGACAACTGTATTGCACTTCGCAGGGAGATCATCATCTATTATCTAAAGGCCATCTTAAGGAGTTGCTGGGCAGAAGGAAAGAGCATGGTGAAACTAAAGATCCCACTCCAGATACACCTCTGTCACCCCCAACGGCCACGAAAACTATTAATGTTATCTCTGGAGGCTCAGAAATTTGTGGTACAACTTATTCAGCAGCAAAGCGTCATGCTAAAGATTCGAACGAAGACAAATTCAACACACCAGTCAGGTCATCTTCAAGATGTGAAGATTCACAAATAACCTTTGATCAAGACGACAAAGCAGATATAATAGGTCCACACCATGATGGATTAGTAATCACCTTGCAGATAGCAAATTGCAAGGTGAAAAGGATTCTTATCGACAATGGCAGTTCTGTCAACCTGATGATGCTCAGCACCTTGAAGGAAATGGGCATTCTAGACTCTGAAGTTGTAAAGAAATCTTCTGTGTTAATTGGATTCAGTGGTGAGACCAAGCAAATAGTGGGATAAATCATATTACCTATATATGTTCAATGTGTCAATTCTATGGAACGATTTTGTGTTATAGATTGCCCGTCCTCATATAATATTATCCTAGGCAGGCCATGGATACATAATATGAGGGCCATACCATCTACATACCATCATTGTGTCAAATTACCAACATTGTGGGGGGATAATCACGCTTAAAGGAGATCAACAGATAGCCAAGAAATGCTATAAGACCTCCATGAAAGCCTCATCTGCATCTTGTCAAAAATAGCAATCAAAGGTGAACTTATATCTTCAACATGTCAAAGTCATTGCAAGTGCCGTATCTTTCACATTATCAACCAGGTTTCGAAGAAGGTAAAACTCAGAAGTAGATGCCCTATCTTAATATTCAACATGTCAAAGTAACTTGAGGTCTATATCGTAATAATCAGACTGGGGGCATCTCGATTACTAAAGTCCGGAGGATACACAAAGTCTTCTGATTATCCTATTTTATGTAAGTTAGGCGCATATTCAGTATCTTTGATTGCAGGTACACCTTCTTCAATTATCTTTGTTTTCTTATTTCCTTTTATTTTTCTTTTACCTCCTTTATGAAACACTACTAACTTAAGCATCAGAGGGGTGTTAGCTATGCTAACACCCAATCCTAACATGTTTCTGTTTTGCAAGTCTCCATGTACTTATATATTCAACATGCAAGATGAAAGCTTAAATCCATCTACGTCACAAGTGGAAGATAGCTCGTGTCCTAGGATGTAAGGTACAATACCATCTGAACTAATTCAAAGATTATGCATCATATCCATAGATTACTTGTTATCTGAAATTTCGCCTAAGCGCACGCTTTTCACTACATGTGAACCAAATGCTCAAGGTTGTAACATTTACATGTTACTCACAACTTAAGATTGTAACATTTACATGTTTCTCACAACTTAAGGTTGTAAAATTTGCATGTTACTCACAAAGTTCAAAAGGTTAAACACATTCAGTGTTTCATACGATCAAAAGAATACTTGGATAAAAATCTAATTGTTTCCAAAAATACCCAAATTTAGCTCATGCCAACATTAACATGGCACATAAAAAAACTAAACTGTTTACCAAAAATAGTGTCATCAACATTGTTGTGGGTAAAAATTCAGGATTGCGACGTCTTGAAAAGTTTTCATCATGTTATCATCTTCGTACCAGCAGTCAAGCTAAAATTACTTAGATAATTAAATCATTATTTAATTATTATTGTATTCTAATACAGGAAAATAGAACGTGGGAATATATTTTGTGGACTCACTTCAACGGTTAGAAGACCAAGTCAAGGATCAAGATGATCATGCCGAGATTTTAGGATAGTTTGTTAAGTCTTGTTATCTTCAGTTATCTTGTTTCTATTTAAAGAGTTCATGGCCGGAACACTACACACACACTGTTCACACATACATTCTTGTAATCCGCCATAGCTCCACCATTTGTTACTCACTAAGTATCAATACTACCGTTTGGAATGGAGGTGACCATAAACACCTTCCGAGGTTTTATGCCGGCGAGATAGTTGTCTCAAGGGCTTTCCTCGTTACATGACCGTGTCATCTTCTTTTCGTAGTTATACCAATTTTACTCCATTGTGCCCTCTTAATCTTACATTTTGATCTTTAAATTGATCCATTGTTTTTTCACCAAAACAATTTGGCATCCACCGAGGGGCCCTTGGTTTTTTAATCGGTTTAAAATCCTCACATTTCCACTATGTCTACCCAACCTATGACTTTCGCCGCCAGCAAGACCATTGCTATCCCTAGCAGCGTGAATCCCCAAACCAGTAACATGTCAGCAACCGGGGGCCAAGAGTCATTGCCACCATCTCCACCTTTGAATTCTAGCAAGAAGAAGATGCCTCTGTCTCCTGATTCTGAGGTCAAGAGTATGCTCATTCAGATGAAGAATCAGCTGGATCGCCAGCAGAATAGCACCTCCTTGTTAGCCGAAAGCTTGATAAAGGTGCAAAAGAAACAAGAGTTGCTCTCCAAAAGAATGGATGTTGTCTCCCCTATGCGTCCTAGAGTCCTCGACTTCAACATTGGGGACAACTCTCATACCTTCAATGAATTCCTTTCGATGGCCTCATCTGTAAGGATGTCATCATCACCGATCCTGACACCTTCTCCTTTGTTGACGACTTCTGTGGTGATGTCGACACCATTAGCATTCAGTGCCTATCGGATGACTTTTTCAGAAGGACCTGTCTTCACTAATAGCACCATCATGACGTCCTCTATAGATAATACTAATCCTTTTGTTAATCTCAATACTAGTTCTGCTTTGGATAATACTACTCGTACTACTAACCCTTTTGCAGGTACTTACATTGTGAATCAGTTTCAGGAGTTAAGGGACATGATCATGAATGTGCCAGGCGTCACCCTGCCTATCCAGCAGGTCTCCCCAACATGTTACAATCAGTCTCGCTTTACTCCAAAAATCGCGCATGTCGACATCCCTAAAGAATTTAGCATACCAGCCATGAAGTTGTATGATGGAAGCTCGGATCCTGAGGAGCATGTCGCCCATTATCAAGAAAAAATGGAGATCGTTCGCATCCCGCTCCAGTTTCGTGAGGCTTGTTTGTGTCGAGGGTTAGGGTTCAACGTTGGTGGGAACATCATTGAAATGGCTGATTCGTCAACCTCCTGGTTCCATTGGGTCGTTTGCTCAGCTAGTCAACCTGTTCAACAATCAATTCTATTGCAGTCTACAGTTCGAGAAGCTCACCAGTGATCTTTACCACATCACCCAGCAGCCCGCAGAAGCCTTGAATCACTATGTTAATAGATTTAACAAAGAGGTCCTAGAGATCCCCAACCTGGACATGGTGACAGCTGCGGAAGCCTTCAAAATGGGCTTGATGAAAGATTCCCCTTACTATGAATATTTGGTGATGAATCCATGCAAGAAGATGGAAGATATCCAAAACCGAGCTTTAAGGTTCATCAGGCTAGAAGAGGACAAGGTGCAGCAGTCCAAGCATCCTGACAAGGCATCATCATATGACCATCCTGACAGAAAGATAGAGTCGACTCACCAAAGGCAGTGTAGATCCAGACCTTACCACAGAAATGACCATAACAAAATCAATTGTGTGGAAGATGATGGAGACGATGATGATTTTAAATCTCCTAAAATTTCTGATTATTGTTTCTCTGTTGATGTTTCAGGTATCCTGTGCGCAATGAGCAATCTTGGAGATAAGGCAAGGTGGCCTCGGAAGGGTGACAAGCCATTTGGTTAGAAGGATAAATCCAAGTGGTGTGCCTAACATGAGGATTTTGGACATCTTACCGAAGATTGCATCGCCTTGAGGAAGGAGATTAGTTACTTGTTATCAAAGGGACATCTTAAAGAACTCCTTGGCAACCGCAAGAACAATACGGAGAACAAAGAGCTCGTTCCGACCAGACCGCCATCTCCTCCACCAGTAACAAAGGTAGTTAATGTTATTAGTGGTGGTTCTGATATATGTGGTACTTCTTATTCTGCAGCTAAAAGATTTGCCAAGCAAGCTAAGGATGAGAAGCCCGAAAGACTTTCAAAGATGTCGCAGCTCACATCCCAAGATGTCATCTCCTTCGAAGAAAGCGACAGGGACAATGTTATGGATTCTCACCATGATGCCTTGGTCATTGCACTCCAGATCACCAATTGCAGAGTCAGACGTATCCTAGTAGATGGAGGCAGTTCAGTGAATCTCATTATGCTAGATGCCCTGAAAGAAATGAAGATCCCTGAAGAAAACATCATCAAGAGGACCTCAGTTCTCATAGGTTTCATTGGAGAAACCAAAAGCACAGTGGGAGAGATCACACTTCCAGTTTATGTTGAAGGTATCAACTCCATGGAGAGATTCTGCGTGATTGATAGTGCTACATGTTACAATGTAATCTTGGGAAGACCCTGGATCCATGGAATGAAAGCAGTGCCATCCACCTATCATCAGTGCGTGAAGATGCCGACACCCTGGGGAGTTGTCAAGGTTTACAGTGATCAGGATTTCAGCAGATCCAGATGGAACCATCTGACCAAGAGGACACCGCCTTCATTACTCCCACGTGTATTTATTGTTATATAGCAATGTCTTTTGGACTAAGAAATGCAGGTGCCACGTACCAGAGGCTAGTCAATATGATGTTCAAAGAGCAGATTGGGGACACCATGGAAGTGTACATCGCCGATATGGTGATAAAATCAAAGAAAGCTGAAAATCATGTACAAGATCTTGCTCAAGCCTTTGATATCTTGGTCAAATTCAACATGAAGTTAAACCCAGCAAAGCAACTTTGGCATGAAATCCGATAAATTCTTGGGCTACATGGTGACGCAAAGAGGAATAGAAGCAAGCCCGAAGCAAATAAAAGCCATCATCAACCTGACGTCACCTAAGTCCGTCAAAGATGTTCAAAGATTGATGGGGAAAGTTGCAGCCCTGAATCGATTCATCTCAAAATCCTCAGACAGATGTAAGCCATTCTATGACATCCTAAAGAAAAATTCTAGATTTTAGTGGAATGAAAAGCATGAGCAGGCCTTTCAAGATTTAAAGTTGTACCTGTCATCACCTCCCCTACTCTCGAAGCCTCAAGAAGGTGAGCCATTGTGTGTTTACTTAGACGTCTCTGAAACTGTGGTCAGTGCCGTCTTGGTCCGAGAGCAAGATGGTGTCCAACAGCCGATATGTTATGTAAGTAAAACACTACTTGATGCGGAGACCAGTTATTCACACCTTGAAAAGTTAATCTTAGCTTTAGTTACTGCTTTAGTCAAGTTAAGACACTATTTTGAAACTCATATCATTGTTATTCGTACTAATTATCCGATAAAAGTGTAATGAGAAAGCCAGAAATGTCAGGAAGGATGGCCAAGTGGTCCGTTCAACTTAGCACTTATGACATTAGGTATGAGCCTAGAACAACATTAATAAAATCCCAAGCACTTGCAGACTTTGTGGTAGACTTTAATCCAAGCATGCAACCGAAAGTAGAACTAGAAGTCCAACAACTCCAATATGGGGACATCCTGTGCAAATGGACTCTATTCACAGATGGTGCCTCGAATATGAGGGGCACGGGGCTAGGTGTTGTCCTAAAGTCGCCACAAGGGGACATCATACTTTAGGCCATTAGTTGTGATTTTAAAGCTACAAATAATGAAGCGAATACAAAGCCTTAATCGTGGGCCTAACAGTGGCTCTAGACATGAACATTAAAGCAATTCAGGTATATAGTGATTCATTGTTACTTGTCAATCATTTTAATGGCTCCTATGTAGCAAAAAATGCCAAGATGACAGCTTATTTGGGCATTGTGAAAATCTTGGCGAGCAAATTTCAAATCTTTTCCTTTGAACAAATACCCCGAGAGGAAAACTCTCAAGCAGATGCGTTGGCCAATCTTGGATCAGCTTTCAAAATCTTATCTCAGACCAATATACCAATTATCCATGTCAATATCACTGCTGTGGAAAGGTTAGAACTTTTTTGTACATATGATGACATCTCAGATAATCAGATAGAGACATTTTGGACTGCACCAATAATTAAATATCTTCAAGATGGCATCATCCCTGATGATGAAAAGAATGCTAGAGCATTCAGGGTAAGAATTTCAAGATTTGTGTTAATAGATAATATGTTGTTTAAGAAATCTTTTGCAGGTCCATATTTAAGATGTCTCGAAGCTGACAAAGCAATGGAAGTTCTAAAAGAATTGCATGAAGGATCGTGTGGTAATCATTCAGGGGGCAGAAGCTTACATATAAAAGCTCTAAGAATGTCTTACTACTGGCCAACAATGCGTCAAGATGCTGCCATCTTTGCCAAGAAGTGTGACTCCTGCCAGAGGCATAGTGACATCTTGCACCAACCCGCGGAATTGCTTCATCCTATCCTCTCCCCTTGGCCATTTATGAGATGGGGAATGGATATAGTAGGCAAATTGCCTAAAGCACCTGGAGGAAATGTATTCTTGCTAGCAATGACAGATTATTTCTCGAAGTGGGTCGAAGCTGAATCCTATGTGCAAGTTCGTGATAAAGAAGTCATATCCTTCATTAAGAAGAATATATTCAGCAGATTTGGCATCCCGTCTGAAATAATATGTGACAACGGTTCTCAATTTATCAGCAAGAAGACGCAAGATTTTCTCACTAGGTGGGGAGTCAAGATGGTTACATCATCACCAGTACATCCTCAAGCTAATGGGCAGGCAGAATCAAGTAACAAGATAATCTTCAACAACTTAAAGAAGAGGCTAAATCAAAAGAAAGGAAGATGGATAGAAGAGGTTCCATTTGTCCTTTGGGCAGATAGAACAACACCAAAGAACACAACAGGTCAGACCCCTTATTCCTTAGTATTTGGTGCAGAAGCGGTCATCCCTGCAGAAGTCATCGTCCCTACTGCCAGATATAGGTTGTTGACACCTGAGCAGAAGGACGCCAACCTAAGCCATGATCTAGATACCATTGACGAACTAAGAGACTTAGCCAAGGTCAGGATGGCGGCATACCAACAGAAGATTGCTAAGTCCTATAACAAAAATGTCAGATTGCGGAAATTCTAAGTTGGTGATCTAGTCCTACGCAAAGTGTTTCAAAACACAAGAGAGCCCGATGCTGGAAAGATGTCCCCCAAATGGGAAGGACCATACTTGGTTGATGCTGAAGCAGGTAAAGGTTCGTATTGGCTATCAACCCTAGATGGAACAAGGTTCCCCCGAAGCTGGAATGCCATTCACCTTAAGTCCTATTTTATGTAAGTTTCAATAATTACATTCCAATGCAAATAAAACCAAGGTATGAATTTTACAGTTTTATTTTCAATAAAAGTACTTTTCAATTTTATTTATCTTTTGAACATTTACTGACTTAAGCATCGGAGGGGTGTTAGCTAAGCTAACACCCACCCCTAATGTGTTTATGTTTTGCAAGGAAACATGGAACATTCGAATATACCATGCAACATTAAAGATGTTAACATCATTCCAGGAAGCTAACGTCTTAATCAGGTACGATCATCTTTTTTAAATTATTTCCTTACTTCTTGTTTAAATGAGATTTCTTGCGAAATTCTAGTACTTTTCTATTTTCCTTTTATCAAAATAAAAATGGCATCAGAATAGATGTCGAAATATTTCACTATCTTATTATTTTGCAAGAGGTCATCGATTCAAACAAATTCTCATGAAAACAACCGCTTGAGACTGGCCATCTCACCTCCGTTAAAGGTACTTAATCCCTTCAAAGGTTTAAAGAAATTACTTTCTTTCATTTCAATAAGGCATTAACACCTCTCCTAGAGCGCACGATGTCAACCTTGATTGAGGTGTGTGATGGGCCCGTATGTTTAATATATACGAATTACCCATCTCCACTCAATAACCGTGTTTTGACCCTAAGAATTTATCAATTTAATTGTGGCATATTCATGCCACCTAAGAACAAAAGGTTATTGACATTTACATGTAAATCAAAGTAATTGCAAGGATTCATACATCCATTCGCAAGTTGACAACGTCTTCGAATAGGTTAGCATTTCAACCTTCTATTTTCATTTTCAAAAGAGGTTATCCCTACCAACAAAATTTTTTCAAACCCAAGCAAAGAAAAGAAAGGAGTTTTTACCCTAGAAACCTAAGAAGTGTTGAACCAACCCACACTTGAAAAAAGAAAATTGTCTTTGGCCCTTATGGGCCGATTACAAACCCAAAAATTTAAAACATTGTCTTCGGGACGCAGCCTGTCATCAAACCAAAGTTTTTCAAAACAAAAGAACCATTTTTACCTTCATGGGGTGGCTACTGCCGCAGATGTTGTTGCACCTTCTTCCAGGATGTCATCATCCTTCACACCAGATGACACCTCTCCTGCTACATCTCCTTCACCATTCAGCACCTTCAGGAGTGAGCGTTGCTGCTCAACATCCCATCCTGTATGCCTTCCTTCCTGGAATTCTTCCATCATTTGGATTTTGATCTCTATCATGCTCTTAGCAGCTGAAGCCATCATGTTTTTCTTCACCTCCTCGATCTCCTGCAATTGGGTATCTTGAATAGAGGACATCCCCTTCATCAAACTTTCGTATTCATTCTGTAAGTCCTCTACCCTCTTGGTCAGAACATCTTTTTGCTTCTTCGCCTGTAATGCATCTAGGACCAGCTTCCTATTTCTTTCTTCAAGGCTGTTCATTTTCATCTTTGCTGCATCAACACCCTGCAAAAACAAATTTAATAGTCAATCTAGGGAATCTATTCAAAATTCCTATAATTTCTATTTTCGAAAATCAGAAACTTGCCACTGATACCCTGGTAAGTGCTTCCTTAACATCCTCTAGACCCATTTCTTCAAAACATTTATTATCTCATTGGAACTGCTCTTTCTCTTCTTCACACTCGCTCCAACAGATGGTGCCTCCATCTCCTTCTTGGGCATCACCAATTGTTGGTTAGCATGGGCTGTCCTACAAAATATTGCAGGTCCTTCAAAGAGAATGTAGCCGTGGACTTGGATACAGTAAAAAACAGAGAGTATGAAGTATAAGCTAGAGATAGTCAAAACGCAAAAAGAGTTTTTGAATTATCAAAGAGATTCTTACCAGTAGACATTTCTGTGGATGGCGGTATCTCGAGATCTTCTGAAACATCCCTTGCTTCGAATGATTTGAATGATCTCTCTTCTTCTGAAAATTCTAGCAACCTTCTCACTTTATCCTCGGTTTCGGCAGAAGGAGGAAATAGCTTTGCCCAATTAATGGCTGCAAAGGCAAAAAAGAAATTACAAATTCAAGTAAGTGCGGGAAAAAGGAAAAGCAGAAGTTTAAAAGAAGATAACTTCCCTATTCCACCTCTTTGCCAAAGAATCTCCTTCCTCCAAAGAATCCTTCTCAACAAAGAAGTATCTTGATTTCCAACCCTTATCATTTACCGTCACTTTGGAAAACAACGATTTCATCCCAGACCTAGTTTTAAAAAGATACCTTGTCGAACCAATGGTTTGAAGCTCATAATCAAAACTACTTCTCTCAACCCTATGTTCAAACCGAACACTCGGTTTACCCTTAGAACACAAGAGAAGATCCTCCAGATCATAGGCATTACTTGGACAAAAGCTAAATTTGTTTTTTCGTAGAACTCAGTTACCAACAGGGGAAAGGGATAAGAGAAACCTAGGGCGAAAGGGTATTCGTAAAAGCAAATCCAATGAGGAGACATGGAATCGGCCTTGATAAAAACATCAAAAGGCCTAAAGATTGCGGAATCTGTAAAGCATTTGCGATCCTTGACGGATTCGATTTGCTCATTGTTAAAGATGCAAACCTCTTCGTCAGGTTTGATTAACAGGCCTTTACAAGAGAAATCCACGTCCTTGCTCAAGCTCAAGGGATTTCTTGGCGTCATATTTTTTCTTGACTTAGACTTGACCATGTTTGAAAAAGAGAGAAAAATGGAAGAAATTTACCTTGGATAGCTTTCACCGCCGTGGAGCAGGGTAGAAGATGGAGAAAGCGTAGAGAAATTGTGATAAAAACATCAAAAGGCCTCAGTTAAAAACTCTAGATCCTCGTGAATTATGCTAATTAAGGAGATTAAAACTCTACAACTGCCACGTCCAATCAGTTTAATTAACCGCCGAGCTTCTGGAAGATTTTGGAAAAAACCGTATGTTTAAATTCATTTAAAAGACAATTTTTGGGGACAATTGTTGTGGGTAAAAATTCAGGATTGCGACGTCTTGAAAAGTTTTCAGCATGTCATCATCTTCGTACCAGCAGTCAAGCAAAAATTACTTAGATAATTAAATCATTATTTAATTATTATTGTATCTCTAATACATGAAAATAAAACGTGGGAATATATTTCGTGGACTCACTTCAACGGTTAGAAGACCAAGTCAAGGATCAAGATGATCATGCCGAGATTTTAGGATAGTTTGGTAGGTCTTGTTATCTTCAGTTATCTTGTTTCTATTTAAAGAGTTCATGGCCGGAACACTACACACACACTGTTCACACATACATTCTTGTAATCCACCATAGCTCCACCATTTGTAACTCACTAAGTATCAATACTACCTTTTGGGACGGAGGTGACCATAAACACCTTCCGTGGTTTTATGCCGGCGAGATAGTTGTCTCAAGGGCTTTCCTCGTTACATGATTGTGTCATCTTCTTTTCATAGTTATACCGATTTTACTCCATTGTGCCCTCCTAATCTTACATTTTGATCTTTAAATTGATCCATTATTTTTTCACCAAAACAATTTGGCACCCACCGAGGGGCCCTTGATTTTTTAATCGGTTTAAAATCCTCACATTTCCACTATGTCTACCCAACCTATGACTTCTGCCGCCAGCAAGACCATTGCTATCCCTAGCAGCGTGAATCCTTAAACCAGAAGCAGGTCAGCAACCGGGGGCCAAGAGTCATTGCCACCACCTCCACCTTTGAATTCTGGCAAGAAGCAGATGCCTCCATCTCCTGATTCTGAGGTCAAGATTATGCTCATTCAGATGAAGAATAAACTCGATCGCCAGGAGAATAGCACCTCCTTGATAGCCGAAAGCTTGATAAAGGTGCAAAAGGAACAAGATTTTGTCTCCAAAAGAATGGATGTTGTCTCCCCTATGCGTCCTAGAGTCCTCGACTTCAACATTGGGGACAACTCTCATACCTTCAATGAATTCCTTCCGATGGCCTCATCTGTAAGGATGTCGTCATCACCGATCCTGACGTCTTCTCCTTTGTTGACGACTTCTGTGGCGATGTCGACACCATTAGCATCCAGTGCCTACCGGATGACTTTTTCAGAAGGACCTGTCTTCACTAATAGCACCATCATGATGTCCTCTGCAGATAATACTAATCCTTTTGTTAATCTCAATACTAGTTCTGCTTTGGATAATACTGCTCGTACTACTAACCCTTTTGCAGGTACTTACATTGCGAATCAGCTTCAGGAGTTAAGGGACATGATCATGAATGTGCCAGGCGTCACCCCGCCTATCCAGCAGGTCTCCCCAACATGTTACAATCAGTCTCGCTTTACTCCAGCAATCGCGCATGTCGACATCCCTAAAGGATTTAGCATACCAGCCATGAAGTTGTATGATGGAAGCTCGGATCCTGAGGAGCATGTCGCCCATTATCAAGAAAAAATGGAGATCGTTCGCATCCCGCTCCAGTTTCGTGAGGCTTGTTTGTGTCAAGGGTTCGGTTCGACGTTGGTGGGAACAGCATTGAATTGGCTTATTTGTCAACCTCCTGGTTCCATTGGGTCGTTTGCTCAGCTAGTCAACCTGTTCAACAATCAATTCTCTTGCAGTCGACAGTTCGAGAAGCTCACCAGTGGTCTTTACCACATCACCCAGCAGCCCGCAGAAGCCTTGAAGGACTATGTTAATAGATTTAACAAAGAGGTTTAGAGATCCCTAACCTAGACATGGTGACAGCTGCGGAAGCCTTCAAAATGGGCTTGAAGAAAGATTCCTCTTACTTTGAAGATTTGGTGATGAATCCATGCAAATAGATGGAAGATATCCGAAACCGAGCATTAAGATTGATCAGGCTAGAAGAGGACAAGGTGTAGCAATCCAAGCATCCTGACAAGGCGTCATCATATGACCATCTTGACAGAGAGATAGAGTCATCTCACCAAAGGCAGAGCAGATCCAGACCTTACCACAGAAATGACCATAACAAAATCAATTGTGTGGAAGATGATGGAGACGATGATGATTTTGAATCTCCTAAAATTTCTGATTATTGTTTCTCTGTTGATGTTTCAGGTATCCTGTGCGTAATGAGCAATCTTGGAGATAAGGCAAGGTGGCCTCGGAAGGGTGACAAGCCATCTGGTTGGAAGGATAAATCCAAGTGGTGTGCCTAACACGAGGATTTTGGACATCTTACCGAAGATTGCATCGCCTTGAGGAAGGAGATTAGTTACCTGTTATCAAAGGGACATCTTAAAGAACTCCTTGGCAACCGTAAGAACAAGACGGAGAACAAAGAGCTCGTTTCAACCAGACCGCCATCTCCTCCACCAGTAACAAAGGTAGTTAATGTTATTAGTGGTGGTTCTGATATATGTGGTACTTCTTATTCTGCAGCTAAAAGATTCGCCAAGCAAGCTAAGGATGAGAAGCCCGAAAGACTTTCAAAGATGTCACAGCTCACATCCCAAGATGTCATCTCCTTCGAAGAAAGCGATAGGGACAATGTTATGGATCCTCACCATGATGCCTTGGTCTTTGCACTCCAGATCGCCAATTGAAGAGTTAGACGTATCCTAGTAGATGGAGGCAGTTCAGTGAATCTCATTATGCTAGATGCCCTAAAAGAAATGAAGATCCCTGAAGAAAGCATCATCAAGAGGAGCTCAGTTATCATAGGTTTCAGTGGAGAAACCAAAAGCACAGTGGGAGAGATCACACTTCCAGTTTATGTTGAAGGTATCAATTCCATGGAGAGATTCTGCGTGACTGCTAGTGCTACATGTTACAATGTAATCTTGGAAAGATCCTTGATCCATGGAATGAAAGCAGTGCCATCCACCTATCATCAGTGCATGAAGATGCCGACACCCTGGGAGTTGTCAAGGTTTACAGTGATTAGCAATCAGCTAAAGAATGCTATATGACATCCATGAAGGCGTCGACATCTCCTAAGATGGCATAGCAATCACAGAGAAAGGTATGTGAGGTTCTGGAGGCAAAGGAGCATGATGTAAAAGAAATATTCTTAGACCCCTCAAACCCAGATCTCAAGGTGCTAATTGGTCAAGACGTTCCAGCAGAGATTGAGGAAGATCTTGTCAACCTCATGAAGAGCAGGATTAAAAGCTTCACCTGGAAACATGAAGACATGACAGGCATCAGCAAAGATGTCATTACCCACAAACTCAACATTGACCCATCCTTCAAACCAATCCACCAAAAGAGACGGAAGTTCATGCAAGAAAGGAATCTAATCATTCAGGAAGAAGTAGACAGATTGCTCAAAGCCAAGATGATCAGAGAAGTCGAATACCCAAGATGGTTAGCAAATGTGGTGGTGGTAGAGAAGAAGAACGACAAATGGAGAGTTTGTGTCGATTTCACAGACCTAAACAAAGCCTGTCCCAAGGATCCTTTCCCCTTGCCACACATTGATACTTTGGTCGATGCCACTTCTGGGCATGAAGTGTTCACTTTCTTGGACGCATCTTCAGGATTTCAGCAGTTCCAGATGGAACCATCTGACCAAGAGGACATCGCCTTCTTTATTCCAACATGTATTTATTGTTATATTGCAATGCCTTTTGGACTAAGAAATGCAGGTGCCACGTACCAGATGCTAGTCAATATGATGTTCAAAGAGCAGATTGGGGACACCATGGAAGTGTACATCAATGATATGGTGATAAAATCAAAGAAAGATGAAAATCATGTACAAGATATTGCTCAAGCCTTTGATATCTTGGACAAATTCAACATGAAGTTAAACCCAGCGAAGTGCAACTTTGGCATGAAATCCGATAAATTCTTGGGCTACATGGTGACGCAAAGAGGAATAGAAGCAAGCCCGGAGCAAAAAAAAGCCATCATCAACCTGACATCACCTAAGTCCATCAAAGATGTTCAAAGATTGACAAGGAAAGTTGCAGCCCTGAATCGATTCATCTCAAAATCCTCAGACAGATGCAAGCCATTCTATGACATCCTAAAGAAAAATTCTAGATTTGAGTGGACTGAAAAGCATGACCAGGCCTTTCAAGATTTAAAGATGTACCTGTCAACAACTCCCCTACTCTCGAAGCCTCAAGAAGGTGAGCCATTGTGTGTTTACTTAGCTATCTCTGAAACTGCGGTCAGTGTCGTCTTGGTCCGAGAGCAAAATGGCATCCAACAGCGGATATGTTATGTAAGTAAAACACTACTTGATGCGGAGACCAGTTATTCACACCTTGAAAAGTTAATCTTAGCATTAATTATTTCTTTAGTCAAGTTAAGACACTATTTTGAAACTCATATCATTGTTATTCGTACTAATTATCCGATAAAAGTGTAACGAGAAAGCCAGAAATGTCAGGAAGGATGGCCAAGTGGTCCGTTCAACTTAGCACTTATGACATTAGGTATGAGCCTAGAACAACAATAAAATCCCAAGCACTTGCAGACTTTGTGGCAGACTTTAATCCAAGCATGCAACCGAAAGTAGAACTAGAAGTCCAACAACTCCAATATGGGGACATCCTGTGCAAATGGACTCTATTCACAGATGGTTCCTCGAATATGAGGGGCACGGGGCTAGGTGTTGTCCTAAAGTCGCCACAAGGGGACATCATACTTTAGGCCATTAGTTGTGATTTTAAAGCTACAAATAATGAAGCGAATACAAAGCCTTAATCGTGGGCCTAACAGTGGCTCTAGACATGAACATTAAAGCAATTCAGGTATATAGTGATTCATTGTTACTTGTCAATCATTTTAATGGCTCCTATGCAGCAAAAAATGCCAAGATGAAAGCTTATTTGGGCAATGTGAAAATCTTGGCGAGCAAATTTCAAATCTTTTCCTTTGAACAAATACCCCGAGAGGAAAACTCTCAAGCAGATGTGTTGGCCAATCTTGGATCAGCTTTCAAAAGCTTATCTCAGACCAATATACAAATTATCCATGTCAATATCCCTTCCGTGGAAAAGTTAGAACTTTTTTTTTACAGATGATGACATCCCAGATAATCAGATAGAGACATCTTGGACTGCACCAATAATTAAATATCTTCAAGATGGCATCATCCATGATGATGAAAAGAATGCTAGAGCATTCAGGGTAAGAATTTCAAGATTTGTGTTAATAGATAATGTGTTGTTTAAAAAATCTTTTGTAGGTCGATATTTAAGATGTCTCGAAGCTGACAAAGCAATGGAAGTTTTAAAAGAATTGCAAGAAGGATCGTGTGGTAATCATTCAGGGAGCAGAAGCTTACATACAAAAGCTCTAAGAATGGGTTACTACTGGCCAACAATGCGTCAAGATGTTGCCATCTTTGCCAAGAAGTGTGACTCCTGCCAGAGGCATAGTGACATCTTGCACCAACCCGAGGAATTGCTTCATCCTATCCTCTCCCCTTGGCCATTTATGATATGGGGAATGGATATAGTAGGCAAATTGCCTAAAGCACCTGGAGGAAAAGTATTCTTGCTAGCAATGACAGATTATTTCTCGAAGTGGGTCGAAGCTGAATCCTATGTGCAAGTTCGTTATAAAGAAGTCATATCCTTCATTAAGAAGAATATATTAAGCAGATTTAGCATCCCGTCTAAAATAATATGTGACAATGGTTCTCAATTTATCAGCAAGAAGACGCAAGATTTTCTCACTAGGTGGGGAGTCAAGATGGTAACATCATCACCAGTACATCTTCAAGCTAATGAGCAGGCAGAATCAAGTAACAAGATAATCATCAACAACTTAAAGAAGAGGCTAAATCAAAAGAAAGGAAGATGGGCAGAAGAGCTTCCATTTGTCCTTTGGACAGATAGAACAACACCAAAGAAAGCAACAGGTCAGACCCCTTATTCCTTAGTATTTGGTGCAGAAGCGGTCATCCCTGCAGAAGTCGTCGTCCCTACTACCAGATATAGGTTGTTGACACCTGAGCAGAACGACGCCAACCTAAGCCATGATCTAGATACCATTGACGAACTAAGAGACTTAGCCAAGGTCAGGATGGCGGCATACCAATATAAGATTGCTAAGTCCTATATCAAAATGTCAAATTGCGGAAATTCTAAGTTGGTGATCTAGTCCTACGCAAAGTGTTATAAAACACAAGAGAGCCCAATGCTGGAAAGATGGCCCCCAAATGGGAAGGACCATACTTGGTTGATGCTGAAGCAGGTAAAGGTTCGTATTGGCTATCAACCCTAGATGGAACAAGGATCCCCCGAAGCTGGAATGCCATTAACCTTAAGTCCTATTTTATGTAAGTTTCAATAATTACATTTCAATGCAAATAAAACCAAGGTATGAATTTTACAGTTTTATTTTCAATAAAAGTACTTTTTAATTTTATTTATCTTTTGAACATTTACTGACTTAAGCATCGTAGGGGTGTTAGCTAAGCTAACACCCACCCCTAATGTGTTTCTATTTTGCAAGGAAACATGGAACATTCGAATATACCATGTGTTGTGGGTATTTTTCAGCATGGTGACATCTTCAGTTGCTCCTGCATGTCAAGATGTTATTCCGCTGTAAGTTTGTTTAATATTTACTTATTTTGATTTTTCTTAATATCTTTATTATTATTTTCCAGTAAATAAGAGAGAAGAATACGGGATATTTTCCAAGCACGTTCAACACATCTTCAACGGCAAAGATGACTTGGTCTCACGGACGTTGAGAAGATAAGATTGGATCCCGAGATTGTAGGAACAACTTTTACCCGTTCATACTTACTTATATTTAATGGGAGATGGAGACGGAAAAACACACTCTCTCACTCACACACACTCTACATACACTTTACTTGTAATCCTCTTCATCATCTTCCGCAGTTGTACTCATAATTATCATAGTGGAACTTTTAAGGTTGGAGACCTAACTCCCGAGGTTTTTTCCAAAGAGGTTATCACCTCTAAGGTTTTCCTCGTTAACAAATCGTGGTGTCACTCTCTCTTTTCATGTCTTTGTTCCATTTAGTCGAATTCCACAGTCCCCTCCTTATTATGTAAATCCACACACTTGTCAAAGTTAAGATTCTGTACTATTGTTTTTTCTACCAAAACAATTTGGCGCCCACCGAGGGGCCTCATGGTTTATCGGTTATTTGGATCATTTCCTAAGAGAATTCATTATGTCTGCACCTCCCAATGTGTCCGCCGTCGGCAAAGGTCCCGCCGTCACTCCAGCATCAGGAGGTAGAACCAGCTTGTTGCCGCCACCTCCTCAGACAGGACCTCAGCAAACTCAACCTACAAAGACTCCACAAAAGGAAGCGACCTCTTCCAATGTAGATGCTGACATCCGGACTATCCTAACCAGGTTGAATCAGAGATTGGATAAACAAGATAGCAATTCCAAGGTGTTGGCCAATTCCATGATCAAGATGCAGAGGGATCAACAGCTCATTGCTTCGCGGCTTGAAAACGCCTCGCCATTGCGTGCAAGGAACCTCACTTTCGACAACACCAAAGGATCTACGCTTCAGAATGAATTTATCCCAATGGGTAGTCCACCTCAAACTCCTCAGCTGACATCCTTAATGATGTCAACATCCTTACCCGGGGAAACCCTAATGACACCACCTTCAGCAGGATTCACCCCGTTCATTCCATTCATTGACAACACCACTGTCACAACTACCACGGATAACTCTAGTTTGCTGAATAATCTTTTAAATAATAATAATTTCAATCGTATTCCTATGGCTGACCCTTTTGCAGGAAACCCACTAGCCAAACAGATGCAGGATCTCAAGGAGCTGGTAATGAACGTGCCAGGCATAACTCCTCCAATCCAACCAGTGACTCAGAACTGCTACAATCAATCCCGATTTGTCCCAGCAATTGCAAATGTCGACATCCCGAAGCATTTCAATGTTCCATCTATGAAGTTGTATGACGGCACCACAGACCCAGAGTAGTATGTTGCTCACTATCAAGAAAAGATGGACGTAATCCATATTCCGCTTCAATTCTGGGAGGCTTGCTTATGCAGAGGATTTGGATCGACCTTGGTTGGACCAGCTCTCAACACTACAAGAAAAATAGGATTATGTGATGGCTTTTTTTGATGGCCAAAAGAGCTATCTCCATAGACCAATATTATTAGATTGAAAAGCAATCACATAAAGTCAATCACATGATTGAAGCGCCAAGTGAAAATTTTCCGCGGGCAAAAGGGCGGGACTCTTAACTTCATTATACGATGGCATTAAAAAAAAGGTGAGTAACAATTTAATCGCATAAAACACAATTTAATAAATAAAATAGAAAATAATAAAAATACACTATTTTAAAATGTTAAAATTAAAAAGCAGTCACATAATTCATTAAACCCATCGCATAAATCCCCTAAGAGAATAGGGTTTAAAGTCTGTATCTCTCTCCTTCACTTTTATTTCTCTCATTCTCTCTCTCCAAGGAACGGCAGCTTCTCTCTCTACGAAACGGCAGCTTCTCTCTCTATAAATCGGTAACTCACTTTCTTCTCCGGCAATGGCGGCAACGGCGGCAAGTATAGGTAACATCTCTCCATTCCCCTCTATCGCTCTTTGTTCAAGATTTTCACTGTCTTTATCATGTTTAGAAATCCTAATGAAAGAGAATACTTCTCTTTAGGTTGAGACAGAGGATCTGATTATGGGAAATACAGGAATAAATTGGTTTCGAAAACGTTATGACTTCCTTGCAGCGACATTCTCCATCTCTCGTGTGCTGCTAGTTGAAACATTGGGAAATTGGGGTCTCATTTACTCTTTATTTTTGGTTGGCTTAATTAGAGATGGATTTTAGCTCGATTCCTCGGATGGGTTAGAAGGTCTTCACCATTGCAATTGTACGAGGCAGTGGCGAGGCTAAGTGAAGAGGAAGGGGGTCCTGACCCCCATGTTTTGATATTTTTTTTACTAGTGCTATTTTTGATATTTTATTTTGATTTTAGGGTAAAATTTGGTATTTTATAAAATCATATCGCGTACTGCTCTTCTTGCCGATATCCTTGCAAGTCTAAAACTTCTACACTTTGAAATAGGAAAAACAGCTATGTTTGCTGCCTTGATCAATGGTATCCTTTCTTGGGTTCTTTTAGTCGTTGGGTTGTCCGTCTCAACTATTACTGGAGACAAAGCCCCGATTTCTTTGATCATGACCATAATTTTCATACTATTATGTTGTTATGTCATCCGTCCTGGAATTTTGTGGGTGATTAACCGAACAAAACAAGGAGAAGAGTATAGTGACACAACTATTTCGCTTACTCCTCACGGGAGTTTTGGCCTCGGTTTAGTCACCGATATATTAGGAGCTACCTCGATGGTGGGTGCATTTTTGTTTGCGTTAATTATACCGAACCATAAGTGGTTCAATCATCTATTGTACGAGTTTCATGCCGTCTATTTTAGTGTTTCTTATTCTGAATTTGTAATTGTGTAACGATGATGAAGAACAAATTATTAATTTGATTCAAGTTTTTAGTTCGGACTTCAGACTACTATCTTAAATTTTACAATTGTAGGCTTATTTACCTTGGGCTAGCTGACCGTTATTGTTTGTTCCTTTTTGATGCACAGGATAGTAGTTGGTGCTCTATTTACTTACCGGAATTGCAATTTCGAGGGACCTATCCAAGATAAAATCAGGTATATTCATGGTTGAGGGGTTTTATTTATCTGAATTCAATATATGGAGCGTAACAAAAAGATGCTTCGAATTCCAAATGAAAAAAATCATTTAAAATTGGAACTCCGTATGAACAAGCTAGAACGGTCTCTTTTGTGAAATGTTATGGTTCATGCTATCCGTTGCTTAATCTCGATTTTACCGTTTCCATAAGAAACCGAGTATGAAACGACGGCAGGCTCTTGTACTTGATATGTCCAGGAAGAAAGATGTGTATTTGAACTACTAGCTCTTTAAATTTTTTATTTTTTTAACTTTAGAGTGAGTACAGAACTGAATTCCATAAATTTAACCATTCAACAGTTGAGAAAAAGCAAATCTAGCACAATTTGTTGTCGACAAAGTTGAAACAGTAATTTCATTAATAATTCAAAGTCACTCAAATTTACTCTCGGGAGACTTGAGAAGAGCATCTGATTCTCTAACTCTTAGAAACTTTTTCTTTAGCCTTCTGAATCTTCAGAACCTTTTTCACAATCTTTTGTTCTTCAACCAAAAAGGCTCTAATGATCCTTTCCCTGACAGGACCTACTGACAAGACCCCACCATAAGCACGATTTACGGTTCTTCGGTTTCTAGATAGTCTAGTCCTTCTGTATTCAGCAGGTCTCAAATGGGGAATTCCTTGGATTCTCTTTCCGGTAACAGGGCATTTCGGTCCACTATTTCAATCAACATCTTGCAGCCGTCTTTTGGTAGTATGTCTTCATTTTGGACACGACAAGTTTGTAAATTTTTGGTTAATAGCCCAGAAATAGTAGTTTTTTGCTGGTGAGGTATACAATGGAGCGAAAAGAGAGCTTAGAATTTTCGAGATGTAGTTAGTCTAACATCTCCCGTTTTGATTGGATATTGATCCTCAGTTTTAAGGTGGAATGGAATGGTTATCTTTTGTGAAATGGAGCTGGAAACTTGCGCTTTATTTCATCTCGCATTTGTTAACAACAATTTATGAACCTTAAGTTATCCTTTCATTTCCTTCCATGCAGTGTTCATGTTTCAACAAAGCCTTTGTAAATCTAACATGGTTGTAGAATGTTTTGTTGGTTGAACTCTCCCTCCCTCTCTCTCTCTCTCTCTCTCTCTCTCTCTCTCTCTCTCTATATATATATATATATATATATATATATATATATATATATATATATATATATATATATATATATATATATATATATATATATATGGCTATGTACTACTATTTCCGGGCTATTAACCAAAAATCCAATGCCAAATGCAAGATTACGTAATTAGCCTTCCTCCATTGGTCGATCGAACTTTCAACCTTCTCAATTCAGCTTCCATCTCCGAATTTGCTGCCCGTGCAAAGATCCAAATGCTCGATGACACGTACCTCTTCATTCACTTGAGTCCGCTCCAACTCTCTTTTCTTGGTTTCTTCCTTCAGATTATCGTTCTCTTCTGTCATGACCTTCAGCTCAGTTTTTTTTTTTAATCGCAGTTTGAGTTATTTCTGCAAAACTTTTATGTGCTATTATGAAAATCATTTTGGATCAATTAATTCTTTGAAATGTTTTTATCCAATATCTGTCAATTGTTGAAGGTATTAATGTGTTTTATAATGGTGTTTATGGCATTACATTGATTTGCAGGAAACATGTCCCAACATCGTAATTGGATGTATAGGGATGCTTCAGTGAATTCAGGTTATGCCGAAAATTTTATAAATGGGGTAGAAGAGTTTTTAGACTTTGCATTTTCACACCCTGAGTGTATGGCCGATGGAAAGATAAGGTGTCCTTCAAGTAAATGTGATTTTAGCATATTTAAGACACGAGAGTGTGTACGAATGTGCTTACTTAATAATGGGTTTGTGCCTGACTATAAAAGGTGGATTAGACACGGGGAATCTAACATTGAAATGGAATATATTAACGCAGAAGATGAGAGAAATGATAATTGGGCAAGTGAAATGTTAAGGGAAGCGGTAGGTCCAAACTGTGATACATTTAATGAGAATCCTAATGCTCAAGCAAAAAGTTTTTTTGAATTATTCGAGTCTTGTAATGAACCATTGTGAAATGGGTGTGACTCTTACACCAAGCTCACCGCTGTAAGTCATTTGCTGCATTTGAAATGTGAGTACGGAATTCCCAATAAGGGCTTTGATTCACTATTGACTTTTATAAAGCAAATGTTGCCCAAGGATGAGAAATTGCCGGAATCGTATTACAAATGTAAATCTTTAATGAAGGGTTTAGGTTTGCCTCATGAGAAAATACATGCTTGTGAAAATGATCGTGTTTTGTTTTGGGGGAAGAACAAAGACATGATAGCATGTCCCACATGTGGCGAGTCTAGGTATAAAAACCTTGATAATGCCATAATTGAAAAACGTAAGCCTATACCAAAAAAAGTCATGCATTATTTCCCAATCATTCCTAGGCTGCAAAGACTTTTCTTGTCTTCAAAAACTGCTGAGCACATGAGGTGGCATAGTGCAAAACGTATGGATGTTGAGGGTGAGATAAGACACCCTGCTGATGGTAAGGCTTGGAAAGATTTTGATCATAATTATCCGGCCTTTGCAGCAGATTCTCGCAACATTAGACTAGGCTTAGCAACTGATGGGTTTAATCCCTTTGGGCACTCTAGTAAGCCGCATTCAACATGGCCCGTGTTTATTGTCCCATATAATCTACCACCATGGTTGTGTATGAAACCAGCATACATGTTTATGTCGTTAGTTATTCCTGGGCCAAAGGGCCCTGGTAGAGAGCTTGATGTATTTTTAGAGCCACTTATTCAAGAACTAAAGACATTATGGTGTGAAGGGGTTGATACTTATGACATCTCTCTCAAACAAAATTTTAACATGAGGGCTGCATTAATGTGGACTATCAGTGATTTTCCTGCCTATGGTATGTTGTCCGGTTGGAGTACACATGGAAAGTTGTCATGTCCTGTTTGTATGGACAACACCATAGCTTTTACTCTTAAAGAAGGTAGGAAGCCTTGTTACTTTGGTTGTCATCGTCGTTGGTTAAAATCTGCGCATAGATTTCGATCAAACAAGACCAATTTCAACAATAAAACTGAGAAAAAGTCAGCCCCTCCACGACAAACAGGTGATCAGATTTTGGATCATATTAATCAGTTTGATCCAATTATTTTTGGGAAGGGGAAAAATAGTGATGAAAAGATTCCTGGGTTTGGGGTTGACCATAATTGGACTAAAAAGAGTATATTTTTTGAGTTGCCATATTGGCACAAACTTTTGATTCGACACAACTTGGATTTGATGCACATTGAGAAGAACGTTTTTGATAATGTATTTAATATAGTTATGAATGTCAAAGGGAAAACTAAAGACAACTATAAAGCTCGAATAGATTTGGAAACTCTTCGTATAAGACCAGAATTGCATACAAAACCAGGTAACAATGGGAAAGTAATATTGCCAAAAGCCAAGTACACTTTAACGAATGAGCAAATCAAACTAGTGTATGAGTGGCTCCAATCGCTGAAAGTTCCAGATGGGTATGCAGGGAACATTTCTCGTTGTGTAAACCCTAAAGAGTGCAAGATAGCTGGGCTTAAAACACATGATTGTCATATTTTAATGGAAAGATTCTTGCCGCTTGCCTTGCGTGAATTCTTGCCCAAGGATGTGTGGGAACCCTTGAATGCACTTAGTCAATTTTTTAAGGATATATGCTCAAAGGTGTATAAGGAAGAGGAGTTAGAGAAGCTTGAATCAGGAATAATCGAAACTTTGTGTAGGCTAGAGATGATTTTCCCCCCTTCCTTCTTTGATTCAATGGAGCATCTACCTATTCACTTAGCATATGAGGCTAAGGTGGGAGGTCCAGTCCAATATCGTTGGATGTATCCTTTTGAAAGGTAATACCCTAAATTTTTGTCCATATTTCACTTAGTCTATATCTTTTTATCTTAGTATAACATATACATAATTTTCATGTGAAGGTGTATGAAACACCTTAAAAGGAAAGTGGGAAATAAAGCGTGTCCTGAAGGCTCAATTGCACAAGCAAGCTGGATCGAGGAAGTTACTAACTTTTGCTCTCATTACTTTGACCCCATTATTCAAACCAAGCTCAATAGAGTTGATCGAAATGATGATGGGGCTATGGAAGAACCAAAAGGAGCATTACCGCTTTTACCCTCGATGGTTGTGCCCTTGGTAAGGGCAAACGACGCTTTTTGTCATGTGAGGAAGTTAATGCAATAGGCTTGTATATATTGCTCAATTCTGAATATGAGAGAGCCTATGATAAAATAAAGTAAGTTTAAATATGATAATCTTAAAATTAATACTCCTCTTCTTTCCAATCTAATCTAATTAATTTTTTATATTTTATACTTTCAAATAACATAGAGCAATAGTGCAAGAACTTCACCCAAATATGTCAGAAAATCATGTAGAGGAAGAACACCATAAAACCTTATTTAAATGGTTTCAGCACCATTTCAAGGAGGACAATGATAATAACCTGAGGATAATTGCAAAGGGACCATATAGAGATGTTACAACTTATCAACGCTTTCTCGTAAATGGGTTTCGATTCCATACAAATAAACTATAGTTAGGGAGGGTAACACAAAGTTCTGGAGTTCTAGTAAAGGGAAGTAACTACGGAGATGCTGTGAATGACTTTTTTGGGCACTTAGTGGAAGTCATTGAGGTACACTATCCCGGGGGAACACTGTTTTTTTGTTCAAATGTGAATGGTATGATCCCAAAAAAGGGGTTGAAGTTGACAAGTATGGATTTACAAGGGTAAACACAAAATCTAGATTAAGGTCATATGAACCATTTGTCATTGCTTCTCAAGTTCTTCAAGTATTCTATGCAAATCCTGTTTCAAAAAAGAATCAAGGTTGGTCGAGTGTCATTACTACGAAGCCAAGGAATACATATGATGTTAAGGAAAAAAATGAAGAGGAGGATTCAAATACGTATCAAGAGGATGAGATCCTAACTGTAAATATATGTGATTTTGATTATGAGGGTGATAATCTTATACTTAATGATAACACTCAACCTGGAGTTGAAGTTGAGCCACTAGAAGATGATGAAGATAATGAAGGTTCTCTTGATGGGGGAGATGGTGATGAAGAAGATGATGATATCCTCAATGAAATTTATGACACAACCGATGAAGAAGAGGATGATACCCACGAAGGCGACTTTGATAACGAGGATGAAAACACTGATAATGAAGATGGTGATTCCTTGAATGAGAGTGATTAGTTGTGACTTGGTATAAAATTATTTGGTTGTGATATTCATTCTTCTTTCAGTTTATGCTTGTTTTTTTATCCTATGTTGTTTTTTTATCCTGCCAAATGGGAAGTTCTTAATATGTATTGGGGTGTTTTTCTTTCATTTTTAGGTATGGCTAGAGGCAAAGGTGCTGTACATTCAACTTCTAGTAGGGGCGGTTCATCGAGTACAACCAATCAATTACATGTTGCCTCTCCAATCAACTCTCGTGTCTCTAATGACCACATCTCTCGTTCAACTTCTGCTAGAGGTGGTTACTTGAATACATCCAATCGGCAACCACTTTCCCCTCTTACCCATCGTGCTCCTGCTACCTCGATTTCCCCTCGTGTTCCTGCTGCCCCTACTGTCCCACGTGTTCCTGCTGCCCCTACTGCTCCCCGTATTCCTGCTGTCCCTATTGTTCCTCGTGTTCCTGTCGCTCCTCAAGCCCCTCGTATTCCTGTAGCCCCTATTGTTCCTCATGTTCTTTAGGTTCCTGTAGCCCCTATTGTTCCTGCTGCTCATGTACCTATTGCTCCCAATGATCCTGCTGCTCCTCCCATTCATCATCCGAGGAATACTCATGGTTTAACTATTGGTGTGAAGGCACCCAAAGCTGGTCAAATGAAGATTCTAGTTACTGTCCTCAGGCATACGTAAGTCTGATAGTCTGATCCTAATGTTGTGTCTTATCAAGTTGTTTATGATGCTTAAAAAAAATCATCTTTTTCATATACTCCCTCCGTCCCAATATAAACTGGACTGTTGGTCAAAGTTTAAAAAGTTTGACTAGCAGTCCCCTTTATATTGGGACAGAGGGAGTATATATAAAATATATCATGTGTAAATATCTTTTCTTTTAGGTTATTACCTGAGACAGCTAGATCAAAAATTGGTGAGATCTTCAGAAGGCATTTCAATGAGCTTAGAACAAAATGGAGTCATTGGCGTGGTGAATTAAATGATATGTGGGCAGATTATTTGGTATATCATTTTTATAATTAGGCTTGAACATGTATGTGTTTTATATTTGTAATAGCTTGATTTTCATAATGCCATCTTTTGATTGTGATATTTTATTTCTTTTCAGAGGTACTTTAGGTTTGCTACACCTCAAGAGGAAAAAAGGGGTCGAATAGTGTGGGAGCATCTAGCTGCCAAGAACTTTCCAAATTACCTTTATGGGTGGAAAACAAATGCAATAAAGGCATACGGAACAATTGAGGTTGCAAGGAACCATACGCCTGAATGGACAAATAGTGATGCATGGAAGGCATTGTGTGACTGGTGGCTGAGTCCGGAATTTAATCATGCAAGTGAGTTGCGTAAGAAAAATCGATCTTCGATAAAAAATATTCCACACACAACAGGCAGGGTTCCATTTGAGGAGATTGACTTGAAATTGGTAAAGTAAAATACTTTTATATTACTTTGTTAGTATTTTGGCATGCTCTGTTTAATCATTTATTTTTTAAATCATTTTTCTACTCACATCGAAATTAAAATATGTGTATTAACGTACAGCATGATAAATTGGGTCGTGTTCCGACTCCAATTGAACGGTTTACAGAGACTCACATTAGAAAGAACAAAAGCACAGAGAACAATGAAATGATATGGATTAATCATGATGCTGAAATGCTTGAGGTACGTTCCGGTGAATTGTTTAAAGTAGAGCCCTCTCACTATTTTATATTTTCTCCATCCGTCCCCAATAACATTGATATTGCTGGAACTTAATGTTAAATGGGATTCTAATGTTATTTTTGTTAGATATGATAAGGATCATATGGTATTTTTGTTATGGAAGTAGGATTAGGCGGTAGATTTGTTTTACAGACAGTTAATGTCTCTGTTTGCTAGAGGGTTTTGAGTTTTGTTAGGGATATTACATGCAGTGACGTGTGTCGTGCAGCCCTTCTTTCATTGAGGAGTTAGAAGAATATTGTACTGTCGACATGAAATCTTCTTTATTGTAAAGCTAGACACTAGATATGTTTTATAATCCTGATATAGGGGTTGCTGAGTTTGACTTTGCTTCATCTTATGCCGGTTGGACACATGTGGAAACTAACTCCATCCGCTTGAGGTTACTACTTCAAAACTCATTCTTCTTTGCATGGTTTATTCAGTCCATATCATCTCTCGCTTTGTTTTACATTGGCATGCTTGAGTTTGACATGAAATCTTTTCACTTTTTTTGGGTCATTGATATAGGGGTTGCCGAGTTTGACATGAAATCTTTTTCAAAACTCATAATCCTGATATAGGGGTTGCTAAGTTTGACATGTAATCTTCTTTATTGTAAAGCTAGACACTAGATATGTTTTATAATCCTGATATAGGGGTTATCAGCACACAACCTGCCACCTTAAAACTAACCTTTTCACTTTGTTTAGGTTAGTAATATTAAGTCCACCTCAGTTATTTGTCATGGCCTACGATGATGTAAAGATTTGCCCACAATGTCTGATTGTTTATTGTGATATAGGAATTCCAACTGTTCAAAATTTGCTGCCTTATTAAGAGTTCTATTTTAAAACACTCTTTTCCAATTGTTCAAATTTTGTACCCACCAATAACATTGATATTGCTGGAACTTAATGTTAAAACTATTTATATTGAGCTTGTTTTGTCAAATGTATAGGAGGCCTATGCAAATGAATTACGTGCAGTGAATGGGTTGGATCCTACAGTTCCTGTCAATGCAATTTTGAACCCCGGATGTGATGCAGTTTCAGATCCAGGTTGTACGACATGGCAGGTGGTAGCTGGAGGTGTAAAGAAAGGAAGGCTGCTTAATCGACCAGGAGAGAAATTTTCACAACGTTCCGGTTGCGCATCATCAGTTGATTATGCAGCATATGTTTCTTTGGAAAATTCGATCGAGGAAATTAAGGGGTTGAAAGAAGATCTAAATGCAATGAAAAAGAAAAGTGATGAAGATTCCAAAGAAAATAAGGTACTAAAGGCCTATTTTAACACCATGGCTCCTATGTGGGCCGAAATGGCAAAGATATGTGGAATGGGTTCGTGTCCTCCTCCTCCTTTGTTCATCAATGCTAGTCCAACCATGGAATCTCCTTTTGATGGCGATGGTGAGAATGATGATGAGATTCCATAGTTGATATATGTATATATTTTTGGTTCTAGACTATTATGTGAACTTGCTTCTAGACTACTATTTGGTTTTGCTTCTAGACTACTATGTGAATGTTTGGCAAGTTTTTGGATAGGTTTGTGTGGTAATTTCTAGGTTGACTCAGTTGTAGTTAAGTTGTAGTTAACAGGGTACTTGGTATGTATATTTTGGACAAGTATGTGGTTTCTTACCAAGTTAATATTAAGAATTTTATGTCTAATTTTTGTTAAAATTAATTGTTATTTTCAAGCAGGTGAAACAAAATCAAGGGGGCTGAATGGTAAAAATAAATTAATTCTATTGGGGGAGGGGGTGTTTATGCGATGGCGGTTGTAGTTTTAAAGCATTGCAAAATTCATATATATATATATATATGTAAAATATATACACAAATATGCGATGGCTAAAACCATCAAAATGTTCTTATTATGTGACGACCAAGTATATATTAATTAATAAAAAAAAGAAAATGCATTTTATATATATGACGGAAAAAGCCGTCGAAAATATTATGCGATTGCTTACCCCATCACATAAACCTATAGTGACAAGGCATTATGCGATGGCCATTCTGAGGGCCCAAATCATCACGAATATGTATATGCGATGGATTATTGAGCATATGTGATGGAATTTTGCCGTCGCCAAATGCAATTTTTCTTGTAGTGCAAATGGCTGATTAGGCAGCCCCTAGGTTCAATTGGTTCATACGCCCAGCTTATCAACATGTTCTATAACCAATTCTCATGCAGTCGACAATTTGAGAAGCTGACAAGTGACCTCTACAATGTGACCCAGCAGCCTAATGAAACTCTAAAAGACTATGTCCACCGGTTCAATAAGGAAGTACTAGAAATTCCCAACCTTGACATGTCGATAGCCACAGAAGCATTCAAAATGGAACTGAAGAAAGATTCACAGTATTACCAAGATTTGGTAATGACTCCTTGTAAGTGGTTGGAAGAGGTCAGGAGCAGGGCATTGAGATTCATAAGATTGGAGGAAGATGAGCTGCGAAGATCGAAGTCCTCATCCAAGTTGTCGACATATGAGAACCCTAACAGAAAGACTGAATCATCCCATCGCAGGAACAACCGTTCCAATCCTTATCCAAGAATTGATACTAGCAAAATTAATTCAATAGACGGTGAGGATGAAGATAGTGATAATGTGCCTAACATTTCTGATTATTGTTTTTCTGTTGACATTTCAGGTGTACTCTGTGCAATGGGCAACCTGTGGGACAAAGCCAGATGGCCAAAGAAGACGGATAAGACCACGGGATGGCGTGACAAATCAAAATGGTGCGCTTACCATGAAGACTTTGGGCATGTTACTGAAGATTGCATCGCACTAAGAAAGGAGATCAGTTACTTGCTCTCGAAGGGACATCTTAAGGAGTTGTTGGGATCCAGAAAGAAGAAGGCTGAAAATGCGAAAGCTCCTCATGAAGTCGAAAGACCAGTTTCTCTCCCAACATCAACAAAGGTGATCAATTTCATTAGAGGAGGTTCAGAAATATGTGGCACATCCTATTTTGCCGCAAAGCGACATGCTAAGGAGTCAAAAGAGGAGAAGCCAGAAAGACAACCTAGGCTGTCGACACCCTGTCAGGATCCAATCACCTTTGATGAGAGTGATCGAGATAACTTGCTGGAACCCCATCACGACGACCTAGTTATTTCCTTGCAGATCGCCAATTGTACAATCCGGCGCATCCTGGTTGATGGGGGTAGCTCTGTCAATCTCATTATGTTGAGTACCCTCAAGGAAATGAACACCCAGAATCAGAGATCATCAAGAAATCCTCAGTATTGGTAGGCTTCAGTGGTGAAGTCAAAGAAACGGTGGGGAAAATAAAGCTTCCAATCTACTCAAAGGGCCTCAACACCATGGAGCGGTTCTGTGTAATTGATTGTGCAACATCCTACAATGTCATTCTTGAAAGACCGTGGATTCATGGGATGAAGGCTGTACCATCCACTTACCATCAGTGCGTGAAGTTCCCTACACCTTGGGGTGTCGCCAAAATATACAGTGATCAGCAGGTGGCCAAGGAATGTTATAAGACTTCAATGAAGGCATCGACATCTCCGAAACAAGCATAGCAATTACAGAGGAAAGTACGTGAAGTCCTGGAGGCTAGAGAGAACGATGTGAAAGAAGTATTACTAGATCCTTCCAATCCGGACATCAAGGTACTTATTGGCAGTGACATCCCATCAGATATAGAAGAAAAGCTTGTGGACCTATTAAGAAGCAGAGTAAAGAGTTTTGCTTGGAGACATGATGACATGATCGGCATCAGCAAAGATGTCATCACTCACAAACTTAACATAGATCCTAGTTTTAAACCAGTGCACCAAAAACGTAGGAATTTTGCAGAAACAAGAAACCAGATCATCAAGGAAGAAGTAGAGCGCTTACTCAAAGCCAACATGATCCGAGAAGTAGATTATCCAAGATGGTTAGCAAACGTGGTTGTGGTTAAGAAGAAGAATGGAAAATGGCGAGTCTGTGTTGACTTCACCGACTTAAATAAAGCCTGTCCAAAAGATCCTTTCCCTTTGCCTCACATAGATTCATTAGTTGATGCCACCTCCGGACATGAGCTCCTCACCTTCATGGACGCATCCTCAGGATTCCAACAAATCCAGATGGAACCATCGACTGTGAGGACACCGCCTTCATAACGCCCACAGGTATTTATTGTTATATTGCTATGCCTTTTGGACTAAAAAATGCAGGTGCAACATATCAGAGGCTCGTCAACAAAATATTCAAAGATCAGATTGGGGACACAATGGAAGTATATATTGACGACATGGTAGTAAATCCAAGAAAGCCGAAGATCACATAAGCAACCTATCTCAAGCCTTCGACATCTTAGGTTGTTTCAATATGAAACTTAATCCAGCTAAATGCAACTTTGGAATGAAGGCAGGGAAGTTTTTGGGTTATATGGTTACTAAAAGAGGCATTGAAGCTGCCCCAGAACAGATACGTGCTATTATCAACCTTTCGTCACCTCAATCTGTCAAGGACGTCCAAAGATTGACAGGAAAGATTGCTGCACTCACCAGTTTCATTTCAAAATCCTCGGATCGATGCAAACCTTTCTATGACATCCTAAGGAAGAAAAAGAAGTTCTAGTTGGATAACCAACATGAAGAAGCCTTTCAGGAGCTCAAAACTTACCTGTCGACACCTCCATTATTGGCCAAGCCTCAGGAGGAGGAACATCTTTACGTCTACCTAGCAGTATCAGAAGGCCCTGTAAGTGCAGTCTTGGTGACAAAACGAGATGGTAGTCAGCAACCCATCTACTATATAAGTAAGACACTTTTAGATGCCGAGACCAGGTATTCTCATTTACAGAAGTTAATTTTAGCTTTGATAACTGCTTCTATTAAATTAAGGCACTATTTTGAAACACAAACTATAATTGTACACACTAACTATCCTATTAAGAATGTTATGAGAAAACCAGAGATGTCAGGTCGAATGGCTAAATGGTCCGTACAATTGAGCACTTATGATATCAAATATGAGCCCAGAACAGCAATAAAATCTCAAGCTCTAGCTGATTTTGTGGCTGACTTTAGTCCAACCCTACAACAAGAAATGGAATTGGAGGTTCAGCAACTTCAAGATGATGACATCCTGAAAATTTGGACGCTCTACACAGATGGTGATTCTAACATGAGAGGTACAGGTCTTGGAGTTGTACTAAAATCGCCACAAGGGGACATAATACCACAATCCATCAGTTACAGTTTTAAGGCCACTAATAATGAAGCATAATATGAGGCATTAATTGCAGGATTAACAGCGGCCCAGGACCTGGATGTCAAGCATATCCGGGTGTTTATGGATTCTTTGCTAATTGTTAACCATTGCAACGGATCCTACATAGCAAAAAATGCAAAAATGACAACATATTTGGAAATTGTGCATGTTGACATCCCGGCAATTCACAGACAAGTATTTAACAGACAAGTATCCCAATTGTGCATGTTGACATCCCGGCAATTGATCTTCTTGAGCTGTTCGTTCTAGATGTCGACATACCTCCCCCTCCAGCAGCAACTTCTTGGACAGCTCCCATCATCAAGTATCTCTTAGATGATACGATCCTAGCCGAGGAGAAAAATGCTAGAGCCTTCAGGGGAAGAGTATCTAAGTATTTACTTATTGATAACCTTTTGTTTAGAAAATCTGCTGCAGGTCACTACTTAAGATGTCTAGAAGCAGATCGAGCCCATCAGGTTCTCAAGGAGCTGCATGAAGGACAGTGTGGAAATCATATCGGGGCGTAAGTCCGCATACCAAGGCTCTTAGGATGGGCTATTTTTGGCCCACAATGAGAAGAGACGCCGCAGACTATGCAAAGAAATGTGACTCCTATCAACGACATGGTGACATCCCGCACGCCCACCGAACTACGCATCCTATCCCGTCGCCGCTACGGCCGTTTATGGTTTGGGAATGGACATCGTAGGAAAATTACCCAGGGAACCAGGAGGAAAAGTATTTCTACTAGCCATGACAGACTATTTTTCTAAATGGGTAGAAGCTGAGGCATACGTACAAGTCCGAGATAGAGAAGTTATCTCTTTTATCAAAAGAAATATATTCAGCAGATTTGGGATACCTTCAGAGATTATTTGTGATAACGGCTCCCATTTTATTAGTAGAAAAACCCAGAATTTCATGAATAGTTGGGGAGTCAAGATGGTGACATCTTCACCTGTTCACCCTCAAGCAAATGGACAAGCGTAGTCCAAAGAACAAGATTATCATAAGCAACTTAAAAAAGAGACTGGACCAAAAGAAAGGAAGATGGGCCGAAGAGTTGCCAATGGTTTTATGGGCTGACAGGACGACATCTAAGAATGCTACTGGACAGACTCCCTATTCACTTGTATTTGGGACAAAATCAGTTATTCCCGCAGAAGTACTTGTACCTACGGCCAGATATAGTTTGTTGACATCTGAACATAATAAAGACATCTTGGCATATGACTTGGATACCGTAGATGAACTAAGGGACATGGCCAAAATTCGGATGGCAGCATATCAACAAAGGGTAGCCAAATCTTACAACAAAAATGTAAGAGTTAAAAGATTTCAAGTAGGAGATTTAGTCCTACGAAAGGAATTCCAAAATACAAAGGAACTAAATGCAGGCAAGCTCGCCCCAAAATGGGAAGGACCCTACCTAATAGATGCACAGGCCGGGAAAGGAGCATATCGTCTGTCAACCTTGGATGGCCAAATAATACCATGAAGTTGGAACGCCCTTCACCTTAAAAGGTATTATATCTAAACAATACCCCTTAAACTCATCTCATCCAAGGTATGGACAATCCTTTATTTATTTGTAACTTTTTATTTCCCCATTTACTTTTTTCTTACTTTACTGCAAATCAAGATGTCACTAACACAACTTGTGGAGGGGCGTCAATGTAGTTGACGTCCATTTTTAACATGTCTCTGTCTTATGAGGTGTTGACATACGGAAATGGGGACATGTCGAAAGTACGCAAATTCAGAAGGACAACGAATTCTCCTCCGTCAGAGACAGGCCATCTCTTCTCAAGTAAAGGTACACAATCCCTTCTAAGGTTTAAAGAGTTAATTACCTCTTTCTTAAGATGTTAGGTTACCACACCTTCGCCTGGAGCACAAGTTATCTCTTTAATTGAGGTGTGGGGTGGGTCTATATGGGTAAACTCATATAGCTTACCCATTCCCACTCAGTTAAATGATTGATCTCATGTTTTATTCTTATGGTTATGACATGTACGTGTCATCTTAAGTATCTACCGCTTTGACATACTAACATGTCACCTTACGAGCATAACAAATGACCATCCAAAGAACAATTTCATCCAAAAGGAAACAAGCCTTGACATGCTTGAAAATTACTAAACCATAACTAAAGATACCATAAGAATACCCCTAAAAAGTTAAATCAACATCCAAACTGCTAAAGTTAAAACGCAAAAGTGTTGGACCAACCCAACACATAAAAGAAATTGTCTTCGGTCCTTATGGACCTATTACATAACCAAACATAATTAAAATTGTCTTTGGGATTCCACCCCAGTAAAACCAGCAAAAAACCAGAACAAACTTATTTTACCTTTTCAGATGGCATCGGCCTCAGGTGTTGCTTTGGGAGTAACTTCTCCAACTTCTGCTGTTCCTTCTTCAGCATCCCACTCTTTGTGCTTCCCATCCTGAAAGTCATTCCGTGTTGCTGTCATGGGCAACATCAACCTGTTCAAGGTCCTTGGAGGCCTCATTCACCTTTTCATCATGGACCCGCTGTAAGGCTATTTTTTCGTCATTCAAATTCCAGTTCACATGCTTTCCTGCCCGATATTCCTCAATCATTTGGATTCTAGTTTCAAAAACCGCTTTCGCAGTTTCATTTACCAAATCATCTCGAAGTGCTTCCATTTCCCTTGCATGTCTGATATCGACACTTGCAAGCCTGGACCGCCATTTTAAAATCTCTTCATTTTTGTCTCTTATTTATAATCCCTTTTCCCTCAGTATCCTTGCAGCTTCTTTCAAATCCTTCTCGTATTCAACCCTACTCATATCAAAGGTATCACATTTTTCCCTCCATATCCTGATTTCTCTGGACATTAATTTAGCCATCGAGATAATCTGTTATCAACAAGCAAAAAGACATTTTACTAAAATAAAAGGGGATCAGTGCACTAAGATCTAAATCAACTCTTACCTGATTCTCCAACACCTCTTCATTCCAAGTTTGCTTTTTCACGCTGGAAATATGATCCACCCTTTTTCTTTTCGAGGTCACCTTATTTCCCGCCTCAGGTATGGTCTCTTCCGCTTTCATCTTGCCTTTGTATTTGGCCACAATATCATTCGTCGCAAAACCGGATTGAGTCACTGCATATAAGGATATGTGTTAGTACGGACTTAGTAGAGTCGCCAATTCAAGGACACGTTGATTCCGACTCACTTTTTTTGAAGAACGTCGTAACTATGGACTTGAGAAAGAGGGATAAAAACTGCACCCTTTAGGCTACTCTCACTATAATATAGAAGGAGACGTTTGATATGGATAGAATTCAAAGAAGATTTGATGATAACGAGGGTTACCGAGAATTACGATTACTTCTTCCTATCAAGACCCTTTCTTTTCCTTTTTAACCGCCACGTATCCTTACCCGTCCCATCATGCAAGCTGGCAGTTGAGCATTTATTGGGAGAAAAACATTTGCCTCTTCAGTTGCCAAGATAGCCAAATGTTTTTGGGGACAAATTGTTGTGGGTATTTTTCAGCATGGTGACATCTTCAGTTGCTCCTGCATGTCAAGATGTTATTCCGCTGTAAGTATTGTTTAATATTTACTTATTTTGATTTTTATTAATATCTTTATTATTATTTTCCAGTAAATAAGAGAGAAGAATACGGGATATTTTCCAAGCACGTTCAATACATCTTCAATGGCAAAGATGACTTGGTCTCACGGACGTTGAGAAGATAAGATTGGATCCCGAGATTGTAGGAACAACTTTTACCCGTTCATACTTACTTATATTTAAGGGGAGATGGAGATGGAAAAACACACTCTCTCACTCACACACACTCTACGTACACTTTACTTGTAATCCTCTCCATCATCTTCCGCAGTTGTGCTCATAATTATCATAGTGGAACTTTTAAGGTTGGAGACCTAACTCCCGGGGTTTTTTCCAAAGAGGTTATCACCTCTAAGGTTTTCCTCGTTAACAAATCGTGGTGTCACTCTCTCTTTTCATGTATTTGTTCCATTTAGTCGAATTCCACGGTCCCCTCCTTATTATGTAAATCCACACACTTGTCAAAGTCAAGATTCTGTACTATTGTTTTTTCTACCAAAACACCATGCAACATTAAAGATGTTAACATCATTCCAGAAAGCTAACGTCTTAATCAGGTACGGTCATCTTTTTTAAATTATTTCCTTACTTCTTGTTTAAATGAGATTTCTTGCGAAATTCTAGTACTTTTCTATTTTCCTTTTATCAAAATAAAAATGGCATCAGAATAGATGTCGAAATCTTTCACTATCTTATTATTTTGCAAGAGTTCGTCGATTCAAACAAATTCTCATGAAGACAACCGCTTGAGATTGGCCATCTCACCTCCGTTAAAGGTACTTAATCCCTTCAAAGGTTTAAAAAATTACTTTCTTTCATTTCAATAAGGTTTAAACACCTCTCCTGGAGTGCACGATGTCAACCTTGATTGAGGTGTGTGATAGGCCCGTATGTTTAATATATACGAATTACCCATCTCCACTCAATAACCGTGTTTTGACCCTAAGAATTTATCAATTTAATTATGGCATATTCATGCCACCTAAGAACAAAAGGTTATTGACATTTACATGTCAATCAAAGTAATTTCAAGGATTCATACATCCATTCGCAAGTTGACAACGTCTCCGAATAGGTTAGCATTTCAACCTTCTATTTTCATTTTCAAAAGAGGTTATCTTCAGTTATATTGTTTCTATTTAAAGAGTTCATGGCCGGAACACTACACACACGCTGTTCACACATACATTCTTGTAATCCGCCATAGCTTCACCATTTGTAACTCACTAAGTATCAATACTACCGTTTGGGACGGAGGTGACCATAAACACCTTCCGAGGTTTTATGCCGGCGAGATAGTTGTCTCAAGGGCTTTCCTCGTTACATGACCGTGTCATCTTCTTTTCGTAGTTATACCGATTTTACTCCATTGTGCCCTCCTAATCTTACATTTTGATCTTTAAATTGATCCATTGTTTTATCACCAAAACAGTGTATCATATAGAAATTTCTAAATAAGATTGAGAAGAAAGCCAATCATTAGTATGACTTAAGGGTAAACATTTTTCTTGATACTGAAAGTCTTCTTCATTTGTTGTAAGAGGATGTTGAGTAATCTTCATTTCTTTTATTGGTATCACTCTACTCCTTTTCTTTGTGGGAGAGTCCTTCATGCGTTTGAAGTTTCACCTTTGTTGTGGGGGTGATGAAAGCTTAAAAGTTTTTTTTTGTACTCTCAAAGCTTTGAATTGAGTAGCGTCACTCTTCTTGGAATGAAGGTTGACAGTAGCACCTTTGACTTTCTTCGTTTGTTGACCTTTGATTTTCAGTAGGGGTAATGTTTAGCTCTTAAGCCTTCTAATGATAAGTTTCTTCTTAAACTCGTTTAGAAGTTTCTATTTTTGCGATGATTATTTTGTACAAATTAAATGATACTCGTGAGGTAGAACAACCTTAAAGAAAGTGTTTAGGTATAGAAAATGACTTTGATTAACGGGGAAATTAAAACATACTCGATAGTTTAGATGACACAAACTAGAGGAGGTGAGAAGTACTAGAAAGACAGAACGACTCTTCGAGTTCATACTTGGAAATTTAAAACCTAATCTACTTCTATCAAAGGAGAGAGGGAGAGGATAGTTGTAGCCCCAAAGTGGTAAGTGTAGATTTCTTTTTGGAGCTTCATCTTCTTCATGTATTATGAGGGAGAGGATTGGTGATGATGTTGGGACGTTCTAACTCTCCATTGTCAAAGAGGTCTTGTGTTTGGGGTAGATTTTTTCTTAAACACTGCATTGACATCTTGGCTCGCATGGTCCTTCAGCATCTTGATTATTCAACATCTTTAACATGACATCTTGTTCCTAACAACTTGAAGATGCAGGTTCAACCCCTCTTATGCAGATTCGTCTGTTCCTATTTTTCAGAAGGATAATTACTATACAAGGATCGATGACTAAGTCTCATGTATTTCAAATGTATTTCAAACGAAAGATAAGATCATGGCAAACGGACCTTAAACTTCAGCAACCAGATGTGGATTTCTCGGGATTTTCAGTTACGTGTTGATTACTTTGTCAAGACTAGGGGTGTAAAAGGAGAGATAGGGATAGGCGCCATGGACGGCAACTTTGTAACTCTCACTATACTTCCACTTTGTACTCACACAATAGAAATTTATAAACATTTTTGGTTAAGGTAGGCTTTTCCTAAAGCCTCCCGAGGTTTTGTGCCGGAGATCAATTAATCAAGGGCTTTCCTCGTTACATCTTGGCGTAGCATCTTGAATTTTTGCATTCTTATACTCCATTTGTGCCCAAAATCATTCCACCGAAAGTTCAATTTCAATATACAAGAAATTGACCAAAACATCTTGGATGATGTCCTTTAAGTGGTGGCAAGTGTTGGTGTCATGGCCGGTGAAGTTGTGGCACTTGCAGAATACGTGATGAGCATGATTATGACTCATATCCCTAGGAGGACCACCTTCCCTTGGTTTGATCTTTTCATTCTTGACAAGCACATCGAAGAGTTCTTCTTGAGTGATTCCTTCAAGTTTGTCATAGTGCCTCTTTTTCTTTTCGGGAGGTGGAACAGCAGAATACTTGTCGGTGTTGGGGCGGTTGAATGCAATAGCATTGACTAAAGCATATTTACTTGTGGTGGGCTTATTGTAGCGAAAAGTACTTTCCTTCTTTTTAGTTTTTAGGAAGTCATCAATCCTAATTACAGACTCATGAAGTTCATTGAAACTAGGAAAGTAATTATCGACGAGTTTCTATTGAAATTCATCACGGAGGCATTGGAGGAAGATGTGGATTTGCTCTTTAAGAGTAGGTCTTTCGACAATTTCAGTAAGTTTGAGTCTCCATCTTCTAGCAAATTCAGCAAAAGACTCATTTGCATGTTGCTTGGTTTGTTCAAGATCCCTCCTAGTAAGGGGGTAAGTGGAGTTGTCTTCAAACTGCCTTTGGAAGACTAAACATGCAGACGATCAGTCAAGCCTTGTAGTCATAGGAAGAGACATGTACCAATCCTTGCAGCACCCTCCAAAGTTTGAGAAAAGCATTGATCCAAGATTATGTTATCAATGCCCATTAGAAGCATAGCCCAAGTGTAGGTCTCAACATGAGCTCGAGGACAGGTAGTGCCATTAAACTTGGCAATATCGGGTGTCTTGTACTTGCGAGGAAACTTGGTGATGGATTGTTGAAGAGCATCGGGATCAAATGGGACGAATGATCCCTTTGATGTGTCAAGGGTTGCAAGTTTCTTCTCAAGGTAGTTCTTAGTAATATGGTAACCAAAGCTTAGTAGTTTCATCACTACCTTCCTTCTTGGTCTTAGTACCCTTGGAAATATGTCCCTCGTCATCGGAGGAGGATGAGGAAGAGGATGAATCGGATTCTTCCTCCTTTTTGCTTGACTTCTTGGTTTTCCTATTCTTCTTGGGGTAGGATTCCTCTTCATTGGAGGAGGATCCTTCTTTCTTCTTTTGCTTTCTTCCTTTCTTGATTTTCATCTCGTGGAGCTCTTGCATGAGGGCGGCCATTTGGGCATTTTGCTTATCAATTTTCTTACTTTGTTCATCCATCTTAAGCAGGGCTTGGATGAGTTCGGCCTTAGCTTCCTTGATTTCGGCTTCGGTGACAGAAGGAGAAGTAGACATTGTGTCGAGCTTTGGCGATGAACCTAGTTATGTAGCAACTGTGTTAAACAATGATCGAGTTCCAACAAGTCGGTTGAATAGGGTGTATGAAGGATTGAAGGTTTTAGCCAAAACACGAAAAGACAGAACATTTGTCTCGCATGGGACAAGTAGTCTCGCGCGAGACAACACACTGGAAGTCACATTTTTTCTGATTTTAATCCTAATTTTTGTCGGACGGAAAATCCGTTTTGGGGGTTTCTAACATTCAAAAACCAAACCTAAGGACCTAAGGGTCGAAGTGATCTCAAGTAACATCGAGTTTTGTGCAATAAAATTTGGTAAGAAATATTTTCTTCAGGGGCAAATCCGAAGGGACAATCATAGGGACATTTTCGAAGGGACAAATCCGAAGCGACAATTTATTGATTTCTTTTCCATGGCTTATTGCACAAAACGATCTTGACAAGGGATTATAAAGACTCCAAGATCAAACCGACCGGTCACGGAGTGTCCTAAAAAGAAAATCTACATGATATGTAGTTGATGCAGGGTTTACGGCTAAGCTCCTCGCGATATGACAATCTAGAAGGATTGAAGACACTAGGTGGGTGATCCAACTTTGGAGAGACCGGAGATTAAGTGATTACCGTCATCCGTCCTTAGTGTGGGTCCCGAGTTTATCAAGGTATGTAGTGCAATGACAGTTATATCATGATGTGCACTTGTGTGAGAGTCAACTTTAGGTGATAGAGTAAAATAGAAAGTTTTTTTTTTTTTTGGAAACTAAAAGAAAAAACAGATAATGGCCGCACCAAGTGGTTGCCTACGTTTCTCCCAAATTAGAAAGACCCAGGTCGTCGTAGTTCCACTTAAAGAGTAGAGAGAGAGAGAGAGAGAGAGAGAGAGAGAGAGAGATAATTAAATTAAATTAATTTTACAACTCCCGAATCCTCCATGGACCGGTCTTTAAATAAAAAAACAATCTCACGCAATTTAAATAATAATCATTGCTTAAATAAAATACAATTTCAGAACGGATTACAGAGGCTTTGTCTCGCGCGAGACAAAGGGTTGTCTCGTGCGGGACAAGCCTGAATCTGAACAGCAAATCGATTTTTTTTGAAAATCCTCCTTAATTGACGCAAGTCTAAGCCATTTTAATTTTAATAAATCCCATGCAGAGTCGCCAATCTGTAGAGATGCGATTTTTAATGAACACAGAGTCGCCACTTATTATTTATTTAGAAAAAAACAATAAGAAAAACCTTTTTTGAAAGATTTGGGTTCGGGGCTTAAGTGATGGATTTGGAAGGTCAAGGAGCACCGCATCCACCCAATCCGAAGATTGGTCTAGCTTAAGGGGGATTATCAATTAAAATAATATTTAAATAAGAAAACCCTAATTAATTTCTTAATTAGGAATGTCGGGTTGTATGATTCGAGATCGCCTCCATGGATTGAAGAGACTCTAGACTAACCCTTTTGATGGGATTACACTACTCTAAAAGCAATTAGAGGGATTGAGAAGAAGAAAGTAAAAATTATAGGAGTTTACCATGTGTTTAGGGAGTATTTGGTTTAGAACGTGGTTCTAAGTGTTTCTTCCTCCTTCTCGATCGAGAAAGGATTTGGACAGAGTTTCGCCTTGATTCTAGGCTTGAGCCTTGAAGTTCGTCAATCAACAAGGTTGATGAACGAATTTGGGTGTTTGTTTATGAGTGATTTATATGAATCTTTCAAGGAGATAAACCAGTAAATTGTCTGTCGACCGTCCTCCGAAATACTGAAAGTCATCTAGTATTTATAGGGGTTGATTTACTTGGTCACCAAGATAGGATTACACCCAAGGAAGGTTCCAGAACTCTTAAATCAGTAGAGACCTGAATTGGATAAGAGTTTATCAAGAAAAGAGGTTGAGACGGAGAAGGAAAGTGATTTTGCACATCCTGCAGAGGGGTTGTCTCGCGCGAGACACACCTGTTCCGTGCGGGACAACTAGTCAATTGACTATTTTGTCCTCTTCAGTTATTCCGTTAGTCAGTTAGGTCCCAAAACTAACAAGGTTAGTTAGAAACTTAACGAAACATGACGAAACTAATATGCTTTCATCAAAATACAAAAGAGAGACGAAGATTAGTGTAATAATGTAATTATTGGTTCAGAATGGGGTGTCTACACATACCCAACACCTTATATAGGGCAATATTTCCAAACTTGATTGGAATTATTGTGTTTATAACTTGTTATAATTAAAAGGCATCGATACTGCAATTGAGCTTCTGACCTTCCGTAACTTACAAAAGTTAATGACTTGTAAGACATTATGTTAAGGATGAAGTTGCAATAATTTCTTAAACACAATTGAGAAAATATTACATTAGCATCTACCTAACCATTTGAAGCATCATATGAGTAATTATCATTGCAACACTATTTTGTTGCAAAAAAAAGTAATAATCAACTACACACGTATCTCATATATTCTCACACAATTCTACAGTTGATCAAATAAATATTCACAAAAATAATATGTTATAAGATCACTTAGACTTTTAGCCTTTTGATTCCAATCATTGCTAAAAAATACTTAAACAAATCAAGCGTTTAATAACTATGAGTTAAAAGGTAAACAAGAACATATCATGTATATTTATCGATAAATTAAGAAAATATGATAAATGCTAACATGTCTTAACTTTCACAAATTCACATATGTCCGAATTAATTAGGGATTATGTTAATCTAATTGTATTTACAATAAAGACATTTTGATATCTAATTGCCAAATAAGATTATACAATTATAGGTTGATATTTAGAATAGCTCCTAATAAGCTTAATCTAAATATATCTCTCTATCTATTCCAATAAATTCTAATTCTAGAAATATCTAAACTCATAATAATCAATAGTAATATGATAATAAATACATAAAATAATTTTGTTAATAACTAATTTTAACATAATTTATGTGACTAACCTTCATAACCCAATGAAATCACAGTCATCAACAAAAGTGTCTAAAAGCTACCAAAAGTTAAATAACATTATAGCTTAATCACTTTAATTACATAAATAGTAGATTATATCAGGTTGCAAGCACATAAAATATATTACATAAAATCAATGTGAATACAAACCGCAATCAAAGTCAACACCTTTGATTTCTATGATAATGTTGTGTTTTTATGGAAAGACTCTTCTAATACCTTCAATAACACAAAAAAGCAATATACGAATCCTACTTAACACTCACCATTTGTTCAATTGAGATTAAGTCTACTGTCCACTATAGCAGAGCTTCAAAATCAATACACGAGAACAAACATAATTAGAGAGTTTTAAGATCTTATGATACTTTCTTTAACTGAAGATAAATCTGAGTGAATTAACTCATGATATCATAAGTGTAAAAATTGTTACTTAGCTTAGTTCATTTATTCTTGATACTTAATGATCTTTTATCTTTTATGATTGTCTCTTACATTTAAGCCCACATATGACTTATGCAAATTTAAAAAGGAGATAAAAGTATAAGATGTGCACTCATTGCACAAAATTGTTCATCACCCTCAATCTCAGTTACTTTATTTTGAGAAAACATCTATTAAAAGTTCAAATGGAGTCGGTATGAATTAGAACAAAAACTATATCAAGTTACTCCACAAGTCTAGTAGTCAACGAATGACCGCTTTACATTTATTGCTTATTAGATAAGACATCCTATACGAATATAATTTATGAGTCGTACACAACATCTAATGAAGTTGTTTATCAATGAATTATTTTGAACGGTATAAACCGAGCTACGAACATGGGCTTGCCCGAACTTGGGCCCAACTATATTGGGCAGTGAATATTATATAATTATGAAGTATTAGGGCCGAGTAAGATCTTCCTCGTATGCCGAGGAACATTTATCTCGGCCTTCTATCATCAATTTTGGGCCGCCATGTCGGAATTACCGAGGAAAGAGAAGTTATTTGCTCGGCATATATCCAAATGACGAGGAAAGAAAATCATTCTCCCCGGCATATCTCCGTGTCGGCCATTTACCAAATGACGAGGAAGCAAAATCATTTTCCTCGGCTTATTTGCCAAAGGCCGAGGAAAATCATTTGCCTTCCTCGGCGTTCCGGCTAGCAGTTACAATCTTTATTCAACAAGGATTATACAGTTGTAACCCAATCAGGATTACCAATATCAATTCAAGTCAAACAAGGACTCCTTAACAGATATAATCCTCTTAAGATTATATCTTATCTCTCTACAAGTTCACTCCAACATGGATTCTATCAATCCATTCCTATAAATACAAGCCCCATGGCTCATTATTCGGTACGTTACTTTTTACATTGGAGAAACTCTGTCAATTTGATTTCTCTAAGATCAATCGTGAACTTACTCTCACGCCGGAGGGCCTTTAGCCGGATCCGCCCCGGCTTAGTTTACGTGTTTTCTCTTATTTTCAGGCCTTGCAATCGCCGGAGCATTCAACGCTTGGATTTGGGCTGTTTTGACGATTTTGGCATCATCAATTGGTTCCATTGCCGGGAAATCGATTCAAACACCCTTTGTTTGGCCTGGAAAATCTCGCCTGAGAAGCTATTTTCCGTTGGATTTGTTCTTGATTGAAATCGGAAATTTTTGCTCCGACAGGCTCTGTTCTTGATTCGGTCGGAATTTGTAAACTCCCACCGGAAACTGCACTAATTCGGCCGGAAACTGCTAGTTCACGTCTGAAGCAAAATTTGTGGCTTGAAATTTTGTGTTGGAAAAATCACAATTGGCTGTTTGTTTTTGGTTAAAATTTACCCTAAATTTAGCCATAAATTCGGTTCTGGTGAAATTGTGATTTTTGGAAAATTTCGCATTTAATAATCTTTGTGAATCATAATGGACGGACAATTCACAAGTGTTACAGCTGAGGATCCCACCCAGGTGAATGGGGGAAACACCGGAGCCGAGGAGCCACTGCCTCCTCCTCCTCCTCTACCTCAAGCCGATGCCATTCCTCCCCTTGCCATGACTCTTCGTTCCATGGGTCAGGCAAATGCCGAGGGAGAGGGCAATGACCTTCCTCGTCCTACTCGTGCTCGTGGGAAGCAAGCAGGAAGGAAGAAAACAAAGAATGCCGACGCCGGTCAAGCAGGAGGATCTCAACCCGTTGACCGACGCTCTTTGTTACACAAACAAATGGAGACTTTGCAAAGGATGTATGAAACACAAGTTGCTCTGTTGCAAATGGACCCAGATCATTCCATGGCTCCCTTCATTGTACCATCAATGGGCCCACCTTTGAGAAAGGAACAGGGAGAGCATCAGGCTCCTCCCCTGAAGACTGCTGAACTACCAATGCCGGCTCCCAGGGATTCTCCTCGTCCTCGGCATAACAGTAAGCAGAAGGATCCTGTGGTCGACCTGAGAAGCCAAATAACTCCTAGGGAAGAGGAAGTGAACTCCAAGGACCTAAGGACAAGACTCAGCTTGAATAGGCGCCTATCCCCTGCTCGCCTCATCATGACACCTAGGCGTCCCGCGTCTCCTCGAGCTCGTCGGCCAGATTCTCCTCGTCCTCGTCGTTCAGATTCTCATCGTCCTCGTCGACCGGACTCTCCTCGTCCTCGGCATCGAGAATTTGCTAGGCCAAGGACCCCAGAGCCCTACAGGATGATACTTGGCGCACAAGACCTGGAACCAAGACGTGATAAGGCCCCCTCCAGACGTGATGGCCACCGACATGAAGCGGAGCATAGTAGGGTGAATGATCGCCCTAAAGACAAGTCAGTCAGAAGCTCCCAACGAAGCACTCGCTCAAGCAGTGAGAAGGAAATAGAAACAAAGCAATGGGAGCTGTTGAAACAAAGGCTAGATGATATGGAGAGGGGAAAGAAATATAATGATGACGATTATGATTGGGCCACCCGTCCGTTTTCCTTGAGGATAACTGCTGCACCTCCCCATCCTAACCTCAAGCTCCCAAATTTCGAGAAATATAACGGAACCACTGACGCCAAGGACCATGTGCAAAGTTTTGAACAAACCATGAATCTCCTCACCACTGCTGATGACTTGCTCTGCAAAGCTTTCGCGAGCACCTTTTCCGGAACAGCTTTGACCTGGTTCCGTGAGCTCAAGAAAGGTTGCATCGATTGCTGGAGGGGCATGAGGAGAATGTTCTTAGATCACTTTGCCACGGCTGGGAAGAGGAAGATGAGATTAACCGACTTGGCCAACATTGAGCAAGGGAAGGGAGAGACCACCCTCAGCTACTACAATAGGTTCCGAAAAATGGCAGACCAAGTCGAAGAAAGCCTCACTGATAGGGAGGTCATAGTTTGCTTCAACTCTGGGTTAAAATCTGGCCCCCTCATTTATGAACTCTCAGCCAGGGAACCCAGCTCCAAGGCCGAATTATACAAAGTGGCTTATGCCATTTCCATGGCTGAGGACAAGACAAAGAAAAGGGGAGCTGACAAGACGGAACCTGAAGCAACTAACTCCCGACAGAATGACAACGGGAATGGCAAGGGTTCCAAAGGAAAGAATAGAACCAGAAGCACTGAGAAGCTGGAGTTCACCCCTCTTACAAAGCCCATCTCCGAAATCATGCAGCTGGTGAACCTTCCTCCACCTCGTCCGCTGACTGATAACCCAAAATATCCCCGCAACAAGAACAAATACTGTGATTTTCACAAGGACAACGGGCACACCACTGATGGTTGCTGGGCCCTTAAGAAGATAATCCAACAATGGGTTGACGAGGGAAAGTTAGACCGTTATGTCATGAAGAAAGATGGCAAGCGAAAGCGGAAGCAAGAGGAGAGTGAAGATGACTCCAAGAGTGAGGATGAAGATCGAAGGCCTCCTAGGGCTAAACTACATGTGATCCGTGAAGAGGTGACCTCCACCAGAAAGCTAAGGGACCAGATCCACGAGCTAAGCAAAGTATACCATGTCCCTGCTTGGATCCATAAAGCAGAAGAAATCATTAGTTTTTCTCCGAATGAGTTGGCAGGAAGTCGAGCAGCTCGTGAGCAGCCATTGGTCATCAAGGGTCGAATTGACAATGTTGAATCCGAAAGACTTCTTGTTGACACGGGGGCCTCCCGTGACATCTTGTACTATTCAGCCTTCCAACAAATGGGGTTGAAGGACACTGCGCTAGAGCCATATCATGGAAGGCTTGAAGGATTCACCAACCATAAGGTTGGAGCAAAGGGAACCGTAGAACTAGAACTCGAAGTCGGCGATCATCCCTTCCGAGCCAAAGCTACTGTCACTTTCATAGTCATGGATTTGACTAGTGACTATCATGCGATTATCGGCATTCCAAGTCAAGCCAAACTTGGGATGGTAGCCTCCCTTCCTCACCAACGAGTTAAATTTCCCACTCGTGCTGGCATTGGATGCGTGAGGGCAACCCCCAAAGATTTCTTGGAACATGTTGTCAAGAGCCGGAAAAAGTCAAAAAGCGTGGAGATAGATACGCCCGAGGAGAACATCAAGATCACCAAATCACAGAAGACCACGGAAACTAGCTCTAGAATGAACTATATCCGTGAAGTATGGGAAAGTGAGGAAGAGGAACCTATGGTCCTAGAAATTGTGGATGACCAAGGCGTAACTCTACCCACACTGGAAGAAGAGCCTATGGTCCTAGAAACTGCGGATGACCAAGGCATAGTTCTACCCATCTCCGAGGAAGACCCCATTCTCGTCAATGACCAGAACTCGGGGGCCAACCATGACTCGGGGAAGAACGATCTTCCAGACATCGATAAACTTATGGAGGAAGAAGGCCTCAATGTAAACGACAATGAAGGGAGGAGAATCAGAGCGATCATCATCGAATCCCTGGAATTTCGAGACGGACCAGAAATGAAGCCTGTAGATGAGCTAGAAGAGGTAGTCATTAATCCTGACTATCCTGAACAAAAAATCAAGCTAGGAGGCCAGCTATCACAGGAAGAGAAAGAAAGAATCATATCCCTCTTGAAAAACAGTCTCGACGTCTTTGCTTGGAGAGTCGAAGACATGAGGGGGATCAATGAGGAAGTAGCCCTCCACCGCTTAGAAGTTGATCCTTTAGCGAAGAACATCTCCCAGACGAGGAGAAATTTTGCAAGGGACAAGGAGGAAGCTATAAAAGAAGAGGTGCAGAAGTTACTCGGCCGGAATAATTCGCGAAGTCAAATACCCCGTTTGGTTGGCTAATGTTGTTATGGTGAAGAAGCAAAATGGGAAATGGCGTATGTGCATAGACTTTCTTGATCTAAACAAAGCTCGCCCAAGGACGGCTATCCTCTCCCGAATCGACAAGTTAGTGGACTCCATTTACTGGACACCAAACTCTCGGCTTCTTAGATGCCTACTCGAGGCTATCATCGAGATAAAAATGGCGAAAGAAGACATCGAGAAGGCGCCTTTCAAACACCTGTGGGAATTTACGCTACATCATGATGCCTTTTGGGCTCAAGAATGCCGGTGCCACTTACCAATGGATGGTAAATCAAGTTTTTGCAAGTCGAGATAGGTAGAAACATGGAGGCTTATATTGATGACATGGTCATAAAGACCAAGGAAGGCAGCCACGTTCTGACCTAGAAGAGACCATCCACAACCTCCGAGCAAACAACATGAAGCCGAATCCAAGCAAGTGCGTGTTCGGAGTTACGCAGGGAAATTCACTGGGCTTCATGGTCTCCCAAAGGGGATTGAAGCAAACCCAGAAAAGATCAAGGCGCTCGTTGACATGAAGGAACCTACCACCATCAAGGAGGTCCAAAGACTTAATGGAAGAATTGCGGCCCTTGGAAGATTCATCGCCAAATCCGCCGAAAAGTCACTGCCTTTCTTCAAGGTATTAAAGGGTACCAAGAGCTTCTCCTGGACTCCTGAATGCTCGGAAGCGTTCCTCGGTTGAAGGAGTACTTGGGTTCCCCTCCCTTGCTTAGCGATCCGACTACCGGTGAGATGCTATATGTCTTCCTAGCCGCTAATCACTTATTTGTCCTTGTTGTCTTGGTTCGAAAGGATGAAGGAATTCGAAGCCCGTCTACTATGTCTCAAAGGCCCCGTCCAGATGTGGAAAGCAGATATTTCAATGTGGAGAAGATAGCATACGCCCTAGTCATTGCTTCAAGGAAGCTGCGTGCATATTTTTCTGCACACCCTATCACCGTCTACACCAACGAACCATTGAAAAAAATCCTTCACAAGTTGGACGGCTCGGGACGTCTCCTTAATTGGTCAATCGCTCTAACAGAGTTCGATATCACTTACCAACCAAGGAAGACCCTCTTAGCACAGCCTTTGGTTGACTTCATGGTCGAGCTGCCTTTATGGGTGAGCATCTCCCCACCTCCCGGAAGCAAAGCGCCGGAGGAAAAGACTCTCCCATTGAACTCCCATCCAAGCTGTTGGATCCTCGTATACGGACGGATCGGCTACCAAGGAAAGAAGCGGAGGCTGGAGTAGTACTAGCAAGCCCGGAAGGAGAATATACTATACAAGATGCCATCCGCTTCGGGTTTCTGCCTCTAACAACCAAGTGAATACGAGGCTCTCATATTTGGTATTGAGTTGGCCTCCTTCTATGGAGCAACTAAGGTGGCTGCTTTCGTGACTCCGGCTTGTTGTCAAACAAGTGAAGGGAGAATATAACACTCAAGATGTCACCCTTGCCAAGTATAGAGACACCGTCCTAGATATGACGAAGAAAATGGAATTTTTCGAGCTCAAGCGAATAGAAAGGGAAGACAACCAAGTCGCAGACGTTCTCTCCAAACTAGCCACCATGGACGTGTCTCCTTCGGAGACCAACCCATATGTAGTTTATGCCAAGGAACCTGCGTATGAAAGATTACAAGTCATGCTTACGGGACGAGAAAGAGAGATGCTTTGGATCGATGACTACATCGAATACATTGAGAAGGAGAAATTCCCAGAAGATGATGCTCGAGCCAAGCTTATCAAGAAGAGGTCTCCAAGATTCGTGGTGATGAACGGAGTCCTCTACCGAAGATCTTTCACGAAGCCCCCGCTAAGGTGTGTCTATCCCAAGGAAACCGAGAACCTCTGGCGAAGTACATGAAGGTGTTTGCGGCGGACACCGGGGCAGAACCTTAGGCGACAAAATCATATCGCTAGGTTACTACTGGCCAAACCTGAGGGAAGACGCGCATGCCTATGTTCGAAAATGTGACAAATGCCAAAGGTTCTCGACATTCCAAGACTACTGCGATCGAGCAAACACTTGTAATACCTACGTGGCCATTTGATATGTGGGGGATCGACCTCATTGGACCCTTCCCACCCGCCCGTGGTAATTGCAAGTATGTGATAGTAGCTGTTGATTACTTCTCCAAGTGGATAGAAGCCAAGGCATTGGCCAAGATAACGGAAGAGAACGCGATCAACTTTGTTCATGACAACATCTGGTGCAGATTTGGCCTTCCGCATACAATTGTTTCTGACCATGGCCTCCAATTTTCCACGGCATTTACAACCGAATTGGGAAGAGTCAAAGTACGCCATGCAAAATCTTCAGTTAGCAGACCCCAAGGCAACGGTCAAGCAGAAGCTGCCAACAAACTGGTCCTAACCGCCCTCACCAAGAATCTTGAAGGACGCGAGGGTAGATGGTTGGACGAACTTCCCCTAGCTTTATGGGCTGTTCGCACAACCACCCGGGGGCCAACCGGGGAAACCCCATTCGCACTAACCTTCGGTTCTGAGGCTATGGCACCAGCAGAGATGGCCATCCCTACAGTAAGGAACTCCCATTACGATGAGCAAGTCAACAAGGTCAATAGGCTCCTAGACCTGGACCTGATAGATGAAAAACGACTAGCTGCGCAGATGAGGATGGTGAATTACAAGCAAAGGACCAAGGCATATCACGACAAGAGGGTCATCAAAAGAGTATTCCAAGTTGGCGATTGGGTACTTAGAAAGATCGAAGCCACTGGTCGGAAGGCAGAACAGAACAAGCTCTCCCCAAATTGGGAAGGTCCCTATATCATCACTCAAGTCATCCGAGAAGGGACCTACAGATTGAGGACCAAGGAGGGGAAGGATCTCAAGCATCCATGGCATTCCGACAACCTTAGAAAATATTATCACTAGTCTAGTTTATTTTGCAATAGATTAGCTCTTTATTTTCGGTCTTTTATTTTCGGTCTTTTGTTTTCTTTTCGTCATTTTAGTTGATAGGATTGCAGTTCTATGTAATCGCATTTCAGTTCTACGAAAGCAGTTTCTTCCAAACATGCAAAGCAACTATCAGCTCTTCACCTCAGCACCGGAAGATGAGGACATTACTCCCGACTCTCCGATACACAATAGCCAAGACCAAGGATTTTCCTTGGCCTGATGGCTCACCAACTGCCAAGACCAAGGATTTTCCTTGGCCTGATGGCTTAACACTGCCAAGACCAAGGGACCACCTTGGCCTGATGGCTTACAACACATCCTGTCAAGGGTCCACCTTGACTCAGGATACCAAGCAGCCAAGACCAAGGAACCTCCTTGGCCTGATGGCTTACAACACATCCTGTCAAGGGTCCACCTTGACTCAGGATACCAAGCAGCCAAGACCAAGGAACCTCCTTGGCCTAATGGCTTACAACCCTTCCAGTCAAGGGTCCACCTTGACCTAGGAGACTAACAGCCAAGACCGAGGACTTTCCTCGGCCTAATGGCTTGATAAACCTCCTACCATGAATCTACTCTGATTCAGGATTACAACATTCAAAGCCGAGGAAAACTTCCTCAGCCCAAATGAAGTACGAGTATAGTTAAAGCCGAGGAATCTTTCCTCGGCCTAACCACTTGCTCCACAAGGAAAGGGACCTTCCTCGGATCCCACCTTCCTAAGGCTAATGCATAACATACCAAAATATAACCAAGTCAGTGAAATGACAAAGAATAATGACAAAGGATTTTTCATTGATATTCAAATGGAAATTACAGATCCTATTGTCTATTACAAAAAAGCAAAAAAGGAAAAACTATCCTAAGACTGCTGAACATCATCAAAAGGTTCTTCTAGCCAGCTAGTAGTAATGGAACCAGGAGGAGGAAGGGTCGTTTGATGAGCATGGGCGTTAGTTTCCTCGGCCCTTCCCCCTACCTCGGCTTCCCCGGCCTCAGGCTCTTCCTCGTCCTGGATCGCCTCCACCAAGTCCTTGATATTGCCGGGGATAACAGGGGCTGGCCTCCACACTTCCCTGCATGCTTGAGCATCCTTGGCCGCTATCAATTCCAAGTTGCTTGCAGAGAAGGGGACCAAGTGATGGAGAGCCCTAACTTCCTCACTGTATTGCTCCCGGCATATCAGCATGGCTATCTTATTGATGTCTAGGCCGGTGGAGGGATCAGCCAATATACTCCTAGCCAGATGAAGGTATCCATCTTCGAACATCGTGGCCGTTTGCTCGTCCACGGCATCCTGGAAGGCCGAGCTAGATACCACGGCATCCTTGAACGCCGGGCTCTCCTTGAAGCGCACCACAGCCTCATTCTCCTTGGCGGGAAGGGAGGCCTCCAATCCTCGGTATTTGGCCTCGGCTTCTTCGACCTTTGCCTGAAGCTCGGCCTTATCCGTTAATGCCTTGGCCAGTTCCTCCCCTTTTAGCCGGAGATCTTCCTCGGCTTTGGCCTTCTCTTCCTCGGCTCTTTTGACCTCGGCCTCCACTTTTGCCTTGGATGCCTCAAGCTCAGCATCCTTGGCCTTCAAAAGTTTGACCAAGGAAGTCTTGTCAGTATCGCTCTTTGCTTGGGCGGCCTTGGCTTCATTCAGGCGCCTGGCCTTCTTTTTGGCAAGCACGTTCTCATATGCCGTGACAGAAGCCAACTGAAAGAAGAATTAATATTAGAAATGCAAACAAGTGTAAAACAAATCTTGCAACCAATGATCAAACGAAAGAACTGTTACCTCGGCAATTAAGAGCCCCTTGCGGCAGAGCAAGGTATCATCGCTGGGAGCCTCTCTGACAAGAGCATCGTAGGCGTCCTCATCCATTGCTCTCTGAATTGGAGCTCGGCCTAATCTTACCAAAGGTCCCTCCCTAACTTGCAAAGGAAGACCCCTGAGACGAGGAATGTCGAGGGCCATGCTCTTTGCTAGCTCATCGGCCTGCTCAACAGTTTGGATGTCCTTGATAGCCAAGGTTGGAGGAGGTGAAGGATTGGGGGCCCCACCAACACTTGCCCGCTTAGCTGCCGGCTCCTCGGCATTGGAACTTTGAGGCCTTTTTGAGCCAGATTTCCTTTGAACAAGGCCGGCTTCCTCGGTCGCTGCTTCCTCGGCCTCAGTAGGAGGGTCAGTCATATCACCGACCATGGGTTCAGCCCGTTCTTCGGATGCGGCGTCCTCAGAATTTACCTCCTGGTGAAGTTTGAGGGGAAGGGGTTTATCACCCTGCACGCCCAAGACCAAATTACGAGCATTGGCCTCATCCTTCCTCTCCATCAGAGCAGACTTCTTGCTCAGCTTTCTCTTTCGCCTGATCAGCTCCTGGGGACTTAGTCTCTCCATTGCAAGGGCGGCTTCTTCCTCGGCGGTTAAATCTGTAAAGACAAGGAAGAAATGGTCAAGTACGAGCAAGAAAATTTAAGGTCAAGTACGAGCAAAATAATATGACGCAAAAATTACAAGTGTCCAAGATAAAAAGTTTACGTCCAACAATGTTAGGTGCTCCAATACATTGGTCACGGGGACGATCATCATGGCACCTAATACAATCCTCGTGGAATACGAAGCCTGGATGTACCGTCCAATCGTTGAAGCGACGTCCTCTTTTAACATTGACGAGGGGAGCCACCCCGTCTTCGTTCCCCGGCATCAATCCTGCCTGGATATAGAAATGATCCGAGGATTCAACTTGCTTCCAATCCAGGACCCCTACCCTGGCAAACTCTTCCAGACGCTTGATCAAATCTTTGGTCCACCCGTATTGTTGGACGGCAAAGGAAGATGTTGGATCATCACAAGGAGACTGGAACTCCCAGCCTTGGCGGCTCTCGACGCGGATAATGTGGTTATCCCAGCCTGGAACTTTACTAGACATAGGAAGGAGCAACTTGGGTTTCCTATTGGCACTCCTAATAACTACAAGCCATTGTTCCTTGATGACTTGGACAATGTAGAAGTGACGGAAGGCTCCCATGGTCGGCTCATAGCCTAAACTACGGCAGAGGATGATGAAGCTAACCAGAACACTAGTACCATTGGCTCCTAACATGGCCGGCACTGCCTTTACATCATCCAAAAACTCACAAATGAAGGGGTCTAGGGGAAGACGGAGTCCCTGTTGAAACTGTTTGAAATAAAAATGGACGAAGTCTTGGTTATAGTAGAAGGCCATCTCTTCTTTCTCCGTCTTCGGCTCGATCTTGCCCATATAAGTTAATTTATACTCGGCGCGGTCCACTTTGTACTTGGTGTGCAGCCTCTCAATCATCGGATCCCCAGGCTTTGGTGCCTTCTCGATTTGCTTTCCTCGGCTACCTGCTCCTCGGCCTCCTCTTCTTCGGACAAGGCGGGCATCAGCTTGTGCACCTTCAACGAAGGCGTTAACTATTTGAGTAGACGAGGAGGGCTCTCCTTCTCTTCCCGTCATATCTGCATAAAGACGAGGAGACAAAATTATTTACCTCGTCAATGGCTGATTAAATGACGGGGAAGGAAGATTCCCCTCCTCGTCATTCCATAAGGCCGAGGAAGGAAGATTTCCTTCCTCGTCATTTCATAAGGCCGAGGAGGGGGCCGTACCTCTCAGACGCTCACGCATTTCGCGATGGGAGGCCGGGTAGAACAGTTCGATGTGCTCCACCATCTCAGCCCTATCCTCAAAAACTATGATGTTGGGAGAACCAGACTCAATCCTATCTATTCTTGTGGAGTCTGGGTATTGAATGAATAAACGGGATCGGCCGTAACCCCTCAACTGCTTGCTTATATCATCCAAGTTCAGCATCAACCATGGACCCCTTTCTCGTCGATAAACCCTCAGATTGCCCGTATGATATCCATAACGGAATCGGGGGGAATGGTCCCAAGAACGAGTCATTTCTAAGGGGAATCAAAGATTAAAAAGGGGAAGTTCATTCAATATTCGAAGAAGTTTTAAAAAAATACAAAGAAAATCAAAAATTTGAAATTTTTGGGAGTTTGAAACAAAAATTCATGAAGAAAAGATTGAATCTTCAATAATGGCGGTTCATGTTCTTGATTCACATATGATTTCTCCTAACAACCCTAGAAGACGCTAAAGAAGGAAAGGAGCTCGTGAGAAAGGAAGATAATCATACCTGAGTTAGCAAGAACGACTGGAATCACTGCAGAATGCAACTTCGCCGGAAAGATAGAGCTCGCCGGAAACTGGGTTCGAGATCGCTGCTGTTTCGCCGGTGAGTTCTTGCCAAATGCTCTCAATTGCTTGGGGTTTGTAAAGAGTAAAATGAAAGGGGTTTTAGCTTTTATACCTCCCCAAATCGGGTCGACCCATGGGTAAAGCGTAAATTCGGGTGAGGCCCCCCAAGAATTAAATGCTAAACACAGTTATCAAGGCGTGACAAGACTGGGGGGCCCCAGGTCATCATCAGAATAGCAACCGTCAGTTACCAACCAATGACACGCGTCAAACCTGTTCGTATTCCATGTGCCGATGCCGAGCTGACTTTCTACTCGTCCTAAGCCAAGCTAGAAAGTCGGGGGCCACTGAACGGTATAAACCGAGCTACGAACATGGGCTTGCCCGAACTTGGGCCCAACTATATTGGGCAGTGAATATTATATAATTATGAAGTATTAGGGCCGAGTAAGATCTTCCTCGTATGCCGAGGAACATTTATCTCGGCCTTCTATCATCAATTTTGGGCCGCCATGTCGGAATTACCGAGGAAAGAGAAGTTATTTGCTCGGCATATATCCAAATGACGAGGAAAGAAAATCATTCTCCCCGGCATATCTCCGTGTCGGCCATTTACCAAATGACGAGGAAGCAAAATCATTTTCCTCGGCTTATTTGCCAAAGGCCGAGGAAAATCATTTGCCTTCCTCGGCGTTCCGGCTAGCAGTTACAATCTTTATTCAACAAGGATTATACAGTTGTAACCCAATCAGGATTACCAATATCAATTCAAGTCAAACAAGGACTCCTTAACAGATATAATCCTCTTAAGATTATATCTTATCTCTCTACAAGTTCACTCCAACATGGATTCTATCAATCCATTCCTATAAATACAAGCCCCATGGCTCATTATTCGGTACGTTACTTTTTACATTGGAGAAACTCTGTCAATTTGATTTCTCTAAGATCAATCGTGAACTTACTCTCACGCCGGAGGGCCTTTAGCCGGATCCGCCCCGGCTTAGTTTACGTGTTTTCTCTTATTTTCAGGCCTTGCAATCGCCGGAGCATTCAACGCTTGGATTTGGACTGTTTTGACGATTTTGGCATCATCATATTTCTTATTTTTCGTTAAACATTTGAACTTTATTAAGCATGGTACTAAACCATGTAGAAGATGTATTGAATAATAAACTATCTTGATCACTATTAGTCATTTTTTAATATATTAGGCAAATCGTAATCTGTAAAATAAATTAGATTGATATACACTCAACAATCAATACAATTAAGTGTGCACATCAATCTTTGTTAACCTATACCAAACAAGTCTACACATGATCGATGATTGTATTGGGTAGGATACTATTACCCAATTATAAATTAAATAATCACAGTTTTTAGATTATTAATTATTTCTAGCTCAAATGGCAAGAAAATAATTTCTTGGCAACTCACATTTCATCGATACTATTTCACTATTACAAGTTGCATAAGGCCTAACATTAATCATACATATTAATTCACTTTCATCATAAAAACTCAACAAAAAATATTATTATATCATACATGAAAAATGAGAGAAAATTCGCGAGCCTCGTAATCATAATCTTAAGCATGCATAATAAACTTATATTTAAAATTTATTTTTAAACAAAAGAAGATCTAAAGATAAAACAAATCCACCGATTAATGTTCATTTAAATAATTTCAGCACTTCCAGAAAATTTTATGTGGCTCGTATAGTCTCAATATTGTTTTTCATGCAAATTTATATGCGAAAATGTCTCATAAAATTACATTTAAAGCACATAAATATTTTGGTTATTCAAAAATATCTGAAAAAATTATAACAGTGTAATATCACGTATTTATGTTACAGAAAAAATTTATAATTTCCTGATTATTATTTTCCAGTCTGAATAATAAATTTCAAATAAAAACACATACAAAATACAGAAAACATATTTCTGATTAACCAAAAATGTTGAAATCTTTTAATACATAGTATAACAATATTCTAAACATACAGAAAATATTTCAAATTTTTCTGGACAGTAATTTATTTTTCTTGAATATATTATGAAACAAAATACTCAAATAATTCCAAAAAATATTTTCTTATCATAAAAAAATTATGAAAAAAATTCTCAGCATGTTATGACAGCACATTATACATAAAATCAAAATTTAAAATTTTTTGGGCCGTATTTTTATTTTAAATACATTACTATACAGATTAAAACAAAGATTAAATTCACCAAAAAAACCCTATTAGTCTATTATATGAAAGTACAGCTGACCAAGGTAGGTGGGTGAACTTAGTATAAGTTTTAGAAACAATATCAAACCATGCGCATATTGTCCAGAGTAGGTCTAGGGAGAAACGCGTTTCTCCATAAGTTATGGAGAAACGGGTTTCTGGATATCCAGAAGCTTTGCAATTGATATCCAGAAGCTTTGGAACGGATATCCAGAAAAAAGATTTGAGACCAAATCCAAGGCCAAGACCAAATTTCTGATTCTGGATATCACTTTCACAAGGTTACGGATATCGAACATTGAATATGGATATCCGAAGCCTTAAAACTTATATCTAGAAGCCAATTCTAAATTTACGGATATCACTTACAAGGTTACGGATATCCTTTCAAAGGGTTACGGATATCCGTAACCTTTGAATCGATATCCGAAGTAACCATGGGCCAAGGTCATGGCCAATACAAAATTTCTGGATATCCTTTCAAAAGGTTACGGATATCCTTTCAAAGGGTTACGGATATCCGAACCTTTGAGACTGATATCCAGAAGTAACCATGGGACAAGGTCATGGCCAATACAAAAAGTTTCTGGATATCCTTTCAAAAGGTTCTGGATACCCGTAACCCGTTTCTCCATAACTTATGGAGAAACGCGTTTCTCCCTAGATTTTACGTATTGTCCAACCGAGCCACGCACTCAAATTTTACCCGTTTCGCAATCCTACAATCGAGTCACGCACTCAAATTTTACTCATTTCTCAAACCCATATTTGATAAGTCATAACTCTTTCGGTTTATGTCCAAATTAAACAACTAAAGTGGTTATGAAAAGATCATGCGGAGTAGAACAACTATCATGTTGACATATTTAATCAAATCTGAATCTAACTTTATCAGAAAAAGTCATAAACTTTCGGGGGGAAAAGTATAATTTTCAAAATTTAAATTTGCAATTACTCAACCAAAATCAATTATTTTTCAGTATGTTGTTCTACACATTATTATTTGCACGCATACCAGATTTGCACAAAACAGGCAAGATTTGAATTTCGAAATTTATAAACCCAATTGGTGAAAAATTGATCCGAAAATTCAACATCAAATAGCATGCAATCAAGACATCAATGGTGAGCATCTGTCAATAAAGCTCTGATACAAATGATGGACATATATATAACGAGTTCATAGATTACCTCATAAGATTAAATCTGAAACTCGTTGTGCAAAAGAATTAGACTTGTGATACGAACCCTTGATTATCTCGATCGATCATGTAATCACCACGCTCCCCTCGTTCAATCAATATCACTAGATGGATATTGATTATTTATTCCACTCTCAAATCGAAAGCTCTCGATGATAGTTTAGGTAAATCAATCTAGCAAAGATAATATATGCAGGAAAGATATATTTTTGCATGTACCATATTATAAGGGTAAAAACCCTTTATATAGTTAACTTGGTCACAGTCACAGTTCCACTAGAATTCTACAGAATCAACCTTATCCAAAAATAACTTGTTAGTATCTTATTTTGAACGTATATATATAATCTAAAGAGCCCCAGTCCAACAACAATAATAAAAAAAAATCCCACAAATTTTAGTAAATGAATTATCAACTTCAAAAACAATACCATTCCATTCCCTTCACATATTGCAAGTTGAAAATATTTGAATCTGAGAATTAAGTATATTCCATTTGTTCCCTTCATATATTGCAAGCTTGAAAATATTTGAATCTGGGAATTAAGTATAGGTGGTCTTAGAAAATTGCGTTTTTCCTAGTGAGTAGGAAAAACATGTTTTGAAATCGGGTCTAAATCGGGCTAAATCGAATCGATGGTATTTTTCTAAATAGCTGGCATTTTTTTAAATGTATGATGACATTTTTGTAAATAGATGAAACTTCACGCACACTATATAAGGAGTGTCAACATTAGTTAGAAGGAGTGCCAACACATGTAATTTGCACTTAAAAACACTAATGTTGACATTAACGTATAGCCAACATTAGTTAGAATGAGTGTCAGCACATGCATATATAGTACTAAAAAACACTTGCATTGAAATCATATCATTAGTTATAAAGAGTGCAAGTGCATGTATTTTACTAGTAACAATGATTGTGTTACTGTGCGCATTCGCGAAAAGTGACATAACTTTTGACTCGTAATGAATCACGGAACGCACAACATGTGCTTTGATGAGTGCCAGCACATGAGTTTAAAAGTGTCTGAACAGTATAAATCGAGATATGAACATGGGCTTGTCCGGCTTCCTCGTCTATCTATCTCGGCATCAACAAGGCCGACCAAGGCTCAGCAAGCGAGCATAAACAAAGCCCAACTCAAAGGGCCGAGGAGACCTCCCTCGTAGGCCGAGATCATTTCCCTTGAGGACGAGGTCCCTCCCTCGGTTAGGATACAATCACGACGGACTTCACTTATTCCTCATCCCTTTCCCGGCTCATCATGGACCGAGATGACCATGTATGACGAGGAGGAAAATATTTGTATCTCGACATACCGGCGTAACAGCTTGTGCAGTCCCATTCCAACAAGGACAATAAGCAGTTATAATCTAATCAGAATTGTAATTTCCTACATCAATTCAAGTCAAATAAGGACTCCTTAACAGATGTAATCCTCCTATGATTATATCTTATCTCTTTACAGTCCAAGATCAACATGGATTCAACATATTCATCCCTATAAATACAAGTCATTATTTCCATATTTTGGTACGTTATCTATTTGACTCGAAGCTCTGTCAATTTGATTTCTATATACACAAATCGTGAACTTACTCTAAAAAACGGGAGTAGATCTCCGGAGAAACGCGTTTCTCCATAAGTTATGGAGAAACGGGGCCCGACTTGTCGCGTGACAATGCAAGTGATATCCAGAAATCATCAAATGAATATCCAGAAACCTTCAAAATGTTTCTGGATATTCATTTGATGGTTTCTGGATATACATTTGAAGGTTTCTGAAATATCCAGAAACCTTCAAAATGTTTCTGCATATCCATTTGATGGTTTTTGGATATACATTTGAAGGTTTCTGGATATCCAGAAACCATCAATAAGCAATTTCTGGATATGAACCTAACACATTTCTGGATATCCAGAAACTTTCAAATGTATATCCAGAAACTATCAAATGAATATCCAGAAACATTTTGAAGGTTTCTGGATATTCATTTGATGGTTTCTGGATATCACTTACATTGTCGCGTCACAAGTCGGGCCCGTTTCTCCATAAATTATGAAGAAACTCGTTTCTCCCCTGATTTTATGAAAAAATGGAGGGCCTTCGCCGGTAAAGCCCCGGCTTAGTTTACGGTTCTTGTCTTATTTTCAGGCTATTCAATCGCCGGAGTATAACCTATCGCTTAAATTTGGGTTGATTCGACATTTTGACATCATCACTGTCAATACATTACATGTGTTTAAAACACGTTTTTTTCAATCAACCATTTGAAAAAAATGCATTTTTTCTAGGATCACGTGAATTAAGTATACGTACCATTCTGCCCAAATTTGTCAGTTCACAACTTTATTCAGAGACATGTTCGATAAGTTTTATGATTATTTCCAAAATTCTATGTTGATGAAATCGTTTGAATATTTCCTATCCCATTGTTGAAGCCACCAAAGTTTCCACTTTTTATTGCAATTTAAAATTCAATTTTAATACCACCATGGTATCCCCAGACAGACTTATCAAACGTATACTACACATGTGAATTAATTGAGTATTTTTTTTTTCTTAATAAAATCATTATATTACTTTAAATTATTGAGATTTTATGCATTTCAAACTTTCAATAGATGAAATTAAAATATAAAACCACAATATAAGGAACAAACACATGAATTTAGACATTATTTTGTTATTTATCCATTCTAAACTATGAATAATAATGACCAAGCATTAAACAAACTTTCGTAGACACCTGAATTGATTCTCATTATATTTATATATTTTTTTAATAAAATAATTTTTTTTAATAATAGACTTAATTTATTATAAGAGTCCATTTGAAAATGCTTTGATGGAGATTGAAATGTTGACCTTTCATATAAAAAGTAAACACCGGATGTCGCTTGAGTTAAACCTGTTAAACAATCTTTTTACGAAGTACTCCCTCTGCCACGCTAAAAGATTCACCATTTTGACAGTGACCCAAAAATTAAGAAAAGTGATAATTGAAAAAAGGGTTGTGAGATAAAAAAAAATGAGTGAATATGACAGGTAAGACTTACAATTTATATATGTGAATGGAAAAAATTAGTGAGTATTACAACTGGATCCCACAATTTTTAGTAAAGTAAAACCGCTATAAATTAATACTCTATAAATTAATAACCTCTCTAAAATAATAAAATCTTTCGATCCCGACTTGGGCCTTTGTAAAAAATCATCAAATTCGATAAGATAATATAATAATAATTTTTCGGAAAATCCCTTTATAGATATTAGGTCCCAATTAAACTCTAAATTAATAATTCATAGAAATTACAATATAAATATTATGGTAATTTGCTAAATTATGAATCTATTGTTGCTTGAACATATTTAGTTGATCATAATAATTATTTAAGTTCAATGAATTTTTGTATACATGTATTGAAATAATTCCAATGAATAGTACATGCATCCATGAATGCATAATAATTAATTGTATACAATGAATTGATATCATACATGAATATATTTAATTAGTTATAAAATAATTGATTGATGTATGAATATAATTAATGAATTATATATAAATTTATTTATTTTTAATATATATACACTAAATTTACTGAATTTAAAAATTCTCTCTTTTAATTAATAAAATATTAATTTATCGATATATTAATATCTTTCTAAATTAATAAAATTTCATGATCTCAAGGTTATTAATTTATAGAGGTTTTATTGTATGTGAGAAAAAAGTGATTACGCTTGACAAATGAGACCCAAATATATTAATACCATTTAGGAAAAAATGAATTTTCTAATGAGATAATCTTTTCGATAATTTCGATAAAAAGTGAACCATCTAGGGACGAAAGAAATACTCTCTCCGTCCCGCTACTAATTGTACACTTTTTTTATTGGACGTTCCATTATAAATTGCACACTTTTTAAAATGACAAATAATTTTTACTATTTCACCCACTAATTATCTCTCCTACTTTACTTTTATACTCACAACACCAATCAAATCACTATTTCCTACCCCACTTTCTCTCTCCAACCTCACTTTTCATATTCACAACATTTTCTCCATTATATTTTTTCTTAATTTACGCATAAATAGTAACTGCGCAATTACTAGCGGGACGGAGAGAGTATATCTCAAGACCCACTAAAACTTTCATTATGTCTCCCTTTGAAGGAAAAATAAAGTACATACTACAAATCACTAATTATCTCTCCTATTTTACTTTTATACTCACAACATCAATCAAATTACTATTTCCTATCCCACTTTCTTTCTCTATCCTCACTTTTCATACTCACAACATTTTTTCCATTATATTTTTTCTTAATTTACGCATAAATAGTAACTGTGCAATTACTAGCGGGACGGAGGGAGTATATCTCAAGACCCACTAAAACTTTCATTATGTCTCCCTTTGAAGGAAAAATAAAGTACATACTACAAAATAGATCCACGCATAAGGCATGGGATCCAGACAAATATAAACATTTAACTTAACCACACTTAAACAAATATCTTTAATTCAAAATTATAAATTTTGCTCCAGTCATTTTGGATCAAGGAATACTACAATAATTAATTTATTTTTTGATATTATGTACAACTTATAGCTCTCAAAATAATATAATTGAAAAAAAAAACTTTAAAAGGAAAATTAAAGTTATAAACCGGGAATTGTATTGTACTCGACGTAAAAATCGGAAATTCCGGAAGCAGCCCACAGCCGTTTATTAAACTCATCTTGTGAATCCCGAGGCACAAATGCTGTCCTACAAAGCGGGCAAGTACTTTGATGATGATCCATCCAACGGTCCAGACACCCCCGATGGAATATATGTTTACAGTTCGTCAAACACCTGATCTCCTCCTCCTTTTCAAATTCGTACAGGCAAACCACGCAGCTCTCCGGCGGGTCTGAGACGACGGGCAAGTCTTCGAATTTCACGACCGGGAGAAATTCCCGGGTCAGGACGGCGGAAAGCGGCGGCTGGTCCGACATTCGGGTTGAGTGGTTGTAGAATTGAGGGTCGGGTTCGAGGATATTGGAGAGACCCAGGAAGCGGAAGAGGGCGAAAATGAAGGTCCGGATGAAACCCAGGAGGGAAAGTATGTGAATGAGGAGTTTGGGGAGAAAGACATCTGTGTAACCTACCGGAAAACCCATAGAAAATGTATGTGTGCGTTTAGTGTGTGTGAAAGGATCAAAGGAAGAATGTGTTTTGAGAGAGAGAGAGAGAGAGAGAGAAGTATGACTGCCTGTATGAAATGGAAATAAGCATTATATTCAGCTGAAGGAATGTAGATATATATACTCCCTCCTATCCCGCATATAATACTTGCTCCCTCCGTCCCGTTCGAAGAGGCACAAAATCAATCTCGCACGCAAATTAAGGAAAATGATGTAGAAAAGAGAAAAAGTTTAAATATTGTGAGTATGAAAAATTAAATAGGAGAGAGAATGAGTGAGAGGAATAGTTAGGAGAGAGAATGTTGTGAGTATAAAAGTAAAGTAGGAGAGAGAATGAGTGGGTGGAATAGTAATAAAAACTTTCCTTTGTGAAAAAATGTCTTTTTAAATGGGAAACCCAAAAAGGAAATTTGTGCCTTTTCAAACGGGACGGAGGGAGTATTTCTTTTTTTTTTTTTTTCCGTCTTTTTTATGAGTTTTTATGAGTTAAAGACAGTACAAAATAACAAAATTTTTACATTATTTTTCATTTATTCTGTTTCCTACTTTATTTTATATTTACAACACTAATTAACTTACTATTTCTCTAAATTATTCTCTCTCCTATTTCATATTCACAAATACTTTCTCTCACTAATTTTCTATTCTATTTTTTTCTTAATTTTTATACCCAATATTTTGGTGTCAACTTGAGTGACACGGATGAAGTATAGTACAACTACATTTGCTACTGCGCGCAACACATTTTGTTGCGTTACTTCCATAAAAAATGAATAAGAAAATGTAAAAGGTTTATTGATGTAAACATTTTGTTTTAAAGAAGGAAAATTACATTATCTTGTAATAGTTATAGAGGGAGAGGGTGAGATTTAAGTGAGTAAATGGAAATTTCAGAGTGGCTGCTTATAGGTCACAAATGATTGGTGTAATGTCCCAAATTTGTTGCAAGTTGGGGAATAAGCATGCAGGTCACGTGACATATTTGGGTGAGAGTGAGTGGATGCCTAATACAGTAATACTAGTAAAAGTTCGTGTCCGAGAACACGTGGTATTTTTTTAATTAAAAGTGAGGATAAAATGGGAAAGGGACAACTTAGTGAAGATAAAATGGGAAAAAAAAAATTTGGCACTATTCATACAACTATTCATCCCACTTTCCTCATTTATACTATAGATAGTATAAGTTTATCACTTTTATATTTTTTATTTTTTAAATTATGTTGATAAAACTCAACATCTAATGCTACTTTTTATGGGTTTAATAAACTTTATTCATGTTTTAATTAATAATAACAATCATTAAAATTTATTTAGTTTGGTACACCAAAAAAACAAATAAAAAAAAATCATGAATCTTCAAGGAAACCCTCTTGGCTTTTCTAGCTCCTACTCAGTACTCTCTTTGAATAAAAGATGTGTTATTTTGACCATGCATTATGTAGTGTGGTTTCCTAGAATCCTTGTCAATGTTGATTGTTTTGTATTTTATGATGTTTGGATTGTGTTTTTTTTTCAGCTTTAGTGAAAATAATACACTTTATATATATACTCCCTCCGGCCCGTTTATAACTTCACCATTTTGAGCATGACACGCAAATTAAGAAAAAAGGTTAGTGGAGAAAGTGTTGTGAGTGTAAAAGTAAAATAGAAGAGAAAATGAGTGGAGAAAATAGTAAATTTGAAAAGTGTTATGAGTATAAAAGTGAAATAGGAGAGATAATTAGTGGGTGGAATAATATATACTCCCTCCGTCCCGGTAGAAACGTCGCCATTTTAGGGATGGCACGCAAATTAAGGAAAAGTGTGGGAAGAAAAAATGTTGTGAGTGTATTTGAAAATAGGAGAGAGAATTAGTGGAGGAAATAGTGAATTTAAAAAGTGTTGTGAGTGTAGAGGAGAGAGAATTAGTGGAGGGAATAGTGGATGGGTAATAGAATATTAATAAAATATTTCCTTTTTAGGAAAGGGTGACGCTTTAAACGGGACACCATTTTGGGTAAAAAGTGACGCTTCGGGTGAGACGGAGGGAGTATATATATATATATATATATATATATATATATATATATATATATATACTCCTCCGTCCCCGTAACGTCATGGATTTACTTTTTGGGCACGGGAATTGAGGAAAAGTATGAGAGAGAAATAGATAGAGGAGGTGTTTGTGAGTATGAAAAATTAAATAGGAGAGAGAATGAGTGGGAGGAATAGTTAGGAGAGAGAATGTTGCGAGTGTAAAAGTAAAGTAGGAGAGAGAATGAGTGGGTAGAATAGTAAAAATTCTTTGCCATTTTGGATAGTTCACACTCACGTGGGACGGACGAAAAAGGAAATAAGTCCATAATTACGTGGGATGGAGGGAGTATATATATATACTCCCTCCGTCCCAGGAAATGATTCACCATTTTTGGCCCGGCACGCAAATTAAGAAAATAGGTGGGGAGAAAAATGTTGTGAGTATAATTTGAAAATAGGAGAGAGAATTAGTGGAGAAAATAGTAAATTTAAAAAGTGTTGTGAGTGTAATAGTGAATTAGGAGAGAGAATGAGTGGAGAAAATAGTGAGTGGGTATAATAGAATATTAATAAAATATTTTCATTTTCAGAAAGGTGAAGCTTCAAACGGGATGCCATTTTGGGTAAAAGGTAAAATATTTTCTGGGACGGAGGGAGTATATATATATATATATATATATATATATATATATATATATATATATATATATATATATATATATATATATATATATACCCTCCGTCCCATTAGAAGCTTCACCTTTTGCCAAAACGGGTGTCTCATTAAAAGCTTCACATTTTCTAAAATGGAAAAAATCTTTAATATTCCACCCACTCATTCTCTCTCCTATTTCACTTTTATACTCACAACACTTTTCAAATTTACTATTCACTCCATTCATTCTCTCTCTTATTTTACTTTTATACTCACAACACTTTCTCCGCTTACCTTTTTCCTTAATTTTCGTTATTTGTTCTTTGTTTTTATTTTTTATTTTAAGGTTTGTGTCAAATTAATTACTCACTATACCACACTCGAAAATACACAAAATTCTATTTTGGGTGTCCCATTAAAAAGGGGACACTCCAAAAATGAAAAATATTTAATACTTTTTTATTCATTGGACTCACTTATTATATTCACAATAACTATCTATCTACTATTCTCTACCTCATATTCTATCTCCTACCTTACTTTTCATATAATCACAACAATTATTCTACTATACAATCTCCTTAATTTTCGTGCAAGACTCATTTTGTACATTTTTGAATAGGATGAATTGAGTATTGTGTTTTAAAATAAGAAAATAGTTTTATTGTTATTTTATAATAATTTTATATATAAATGTAATGTAAAAATAAGTAAATCATACTCCTTTTGCCCCATAACACCTTGCATCAATTTTCTTTTTTTAATATTTCATTGGTAAGTCAGTTTTGCTATAAAATGTTCATTTATTATTTAATTATTTTACCGTACCACACTTGTCAATAGGGCTGTTACACGAAACGAGTCTGCTTGAGCCCGGCTCGAAAAAAGCTCGAGTCCGAGTGGGCTCGAGTTGAACTCGAGCTCGAGCTCGAACCGATTTTTAAGCTCGTCATTTTTTCGAGCTCGACTCGTATGTTCGACGAGATCTGTTCGAGATCCACTCGTTTGAGCTAGACTCGGGCTCGGCTCGTTAAAATCTCGAATGAATTTTAGTATATATATATATATATATATATATATATATATATATATATATATATATATATATATATATATATATATATATATATCTATATATATAGTATAAATTAGGGAAGGGTGTGAACAGTTCTTTGAATAGTGCCAATGGCCGAAATTCCCATTTTGCCTTCACTGGATATTCCGGAGTGTAAATGGGAAGGCATTTATATGGATTTTGTGACTGGATTGCCTCCTACTTTGCGAAAGATGGATGCTATATGGGTAATTGTGGATAGACTGACCAAATCACCTCATTTTCTACTAGTTTCTACCAAGTATTCATTGGAGAAATTGGCCCAGTTACACATTCGCGAGATTGTGAGGATGCATGGAGTGCCTGTCAACATTGTTTCTGATAGGGATCCGAGATTCACCTCGCGGTTTAGGAGGGCTTTGCATGAAGCCTTGGGGTCTAAGTTGAGTTTTAGTACATCATTTCATCCTCAGACTGATGGGAAGACTGAGAGGACCATTCAGATCCTTGAGGACATGCTACGAGCTTGTGTGATGGATTTCCACTCATCTCGGGAAGACCATTTTCCTTTGGTGGAATTTGCCTATAATAACAGTTATCAGTCCAGTATTGAGATGGAACCATATGAGGCCCTGTATAGGAGAAAATGTAGGTCTCCAATGTGTTGGGATGAGGTTGGTGAAGCTCGACTTTGGAGTCCAGACTTGGTTAGAAACTCAACTGAAAAGATGAAAGTGATCCGTGACAGATTGAGGACAGCCCAGAGTCGACAGAAGAGCTATGCTGACACTAGAAGAAGGAAGTTATCATTTCAGGTTGGTGATCTTGTATTTTTTAAGATTTCACCAAGAACGGGTATTAAAAGGTTTGGCAACAAAGGGAAGTTGGCTCCTAGATTTGTTGGTCCATTTGAGGTATTATAGAAGGTGGAAGAGTTAGCTTATCGCTTGGCTCTACCTCTATCTCTTTCTTCTCTCCATGTTGTGTTTCATGTCTCTATGTTGAGGAAGTACTGTTATGATCTCTCATGTCTTGAGTTCTCCTCCCGGGGATGTCCAGGCGGATATGTCTTACGTGGAGGAATCATTGCGGATTCTGGAGTGGCAGGTTCGAGAATTGCGTACCAAGAGTATTCCCCTGGTGAAAGTTTTATGGAAAAATCACACCATTGAGGAAGCTACTTGGGAATTGGAATCTGAGATGAGGTAGAAATATCCTGGTTTATTTGATCATTCAGGTAAGTGAAGTCCAAATTCGGGATGAATTTTATTTAAGGGGGAGTGAGTGTCACGACCCTAAACCTAGGCACTATTTTGGTCACACGTGGAGCACGTGGGGGTGGGGTGCATTGCATCTCCTATTATGCGTTATATGGTATTTGGATTTGTTAAGTGTTTATTTGGCTAAGTTGCTAAATTTAGTGGTTTTAGATATTAATAAATCAATATGAAATATATAATGTCTAAATGGATCAAATGGGAATTAATGTGGTAAAGTTGTAATATTTGAAATTTTAAATGAAGTGTTATAAAAAGTAGTGAGGAGCTTATGTGTAAATATAAGTTCAAGGTGGTTGATTGTAAATAGTTAAAACTTGAAGGAGCTAAAGCGTAAAATTTCTATATAAATCCTTGAAAAGTGTCAGAACCTTCATTTTATTCCCTCAGTTCTTTTTACGTTCCCATAATCAATTATCATACTAGGGTTACCTTCCAAAATTCGTAACAATTCAACCGTCAATCCGTTTTCAATTTCTTCTGCATATTATTGCTCAGGGAATCGAGTAGAACATTTAGAGCCGATCAAATCTTCTTTTCATTTCGACTCATTTTTTGGTAAGTTATTATGATTCTTTCTATAATTGTTCAGACCCTGTTTAATGATGTTATTATTACCATATAAATGATTATTGGCAAATTTGAAAATTTGGTTGGCCTTTGAAATGATGAAAAATGGTATGAAAATAAGTAGGGTAAAGGGTGATAATATGGTTTGGTTTAATTTGGAAAGGTGGTAGAATCTTGTTATATGGTTGTAGGGAGTATGTTTTATTGTTTGCAACTCATATATTGATGTTTAGAGTTGGCTTATGGCTCTTAGAGTAGCTGGGAAATTGTAAAATGGAGTGTTCCCTTGGTTCTGCTAATGTTCTGCACTTCAGCACGTTTTCTGGGCAAGGGCACGAGTCGTGCCCTGGAGCACGAGTCGTGACCCTTCATTGTCCAGTCGTACGACAACTTAAGACAAGTCGTGCCCAGTCGTGCCTTATGGGGGACGACTGAATCTGAGTGGGGTGTAAATGGGCACGAGTCGTGCCCTAGGGCACGAGTCGTGCCCTGCCCTGCAGCCTCTGAACCTTTTTCTAAGCCTTGAAACCCTAGTCTACCTAGTCTATAATTGAGCACTCTTTAACTATGATTCTAGTACAACTTTAGTACTGTACAATGGAGTCTTAAATGAACCAAAATGATAAATGAAAGGTCTTTAAATATTGTCCTGAAAATGGTTGGAGGGCATTGTAATTACGTTAACCAAAGTTATCAAAACTTGACAAATTGATATGGAACCTTTATAGAAGGTGTTTAATATTACGACATGGATATGTAGGGCTTATTTGTTATACATTGTGCCCATATGTGATTTCATATTCATGGTTGGTTGTGCACATAGTGTCTAAATACGTGTTGCACTGTTTCATTGACTTGAACAGGAGTATTAATACCCTGTTGTTGGATTGTTGTTATTCAATAGTGTTTAGATATATGTTGCACTATTATGATTGGTTTAACATGAGTAATAGTACCATATGATGTATTGATATCCCAAGGTGTGGATTTAATATCAAGTATCTATTATGAGCTTGAATGTGTTTATATCAGCTGATTGTCGGGGGTATAATAGAATATGATCACTTATGAGAAATTGTTCCATAAGGTGCTCAGATTATATTATACTTGTGACCATTCACCTCACTGTGGCCACAGACTGGGGACAGTGTCTGTATCGTGCTCCCCAAGCCTTACAGATAGCTGTGAGTCTTATATGGTTCTCTGAAAAATGGGTCTTATAAGACGTGAATATGCCTAAGCAGTTCACACATAAGTGGGGTTTTACTCCCAATGTAGAACGACTTATTGGTCAGATGGAAAAGGTAAAATGAGGTAAAGTAATGTGTTTACCGCTTTACCAATGTGATTATGAGCAACCTGTTTATGTGTTGCATATTATATGGCATATTGTTGCATCCATAATAGCTTATTGAGATTTATTCTCACCCCTTCTCCCTTTACTGTTTTTAGATCCCGCTGAGACAGGAGGACCGGACCGATGAGGCCGGAAAGGAGTTTGAACATCTTTTGGGTTGTCAGGGTATGTGTTTGGTTTGGGGAGTTGGGAATAGGCTGTGGTTGTTATTCTTTTGGGGAAAGTTGTATATAAAACTTTTATAAACATGTTTTCAGTATGTTGTGTTGTAATTAAACCTGGAATTGGTTTTTTTTCAAAGTAGGCTTGTGTAAGCCTTTATAGTTGTACTCTTTGTAATTAAACAGGTTATAACTTGTTAAAGAAGGTTTATATATCACCTCCAAGTAGAGAGGTTATTTTGAAATTGATTTGAAAAGAGTTGTTATACTTTTCAAGTTTAATAAAGAAAAGTTTATTTTGAAAGGTGTATTTTGGGGACCCTCAGGCTGAGGACACGAGTCTATAGGTCCCGGGGTTGGGGAGGCGCCCACACACAACACACACACACGACCCACATACACACACGACACACCTACCAAAAACACACCAAACTCTCATCTTTTCATAACCCCAGCATGCATAATACCTTTAATAACCATGTCCAAACCCAAATCTTAATTATCAAGCTTTTAGGGTTTCTAGGGTTCCTTAATTAAAAACCAAAACAACGAAGGATTCAATCTTACCTTGGTTCTAGTCCTCGAACGCAATTGAATCAAGCTTTTTCCTCTTCTTCTTCTCCCTTGGCTGCCGCCTCCCTCCCTCCTTCTCTCTCTCTTGTCGCCTCTCTCTCTCTACTCGGCAGTTTCTCTCTGCCGCCTCCCTCTATTATTTTCCTTCTAGGGTTAGTAAAAATAATAATAAGGCTTCTAGGTTTAGAAAGGGTATTTATAAATGGGTTTTACTTAACTTAAGCCCAAAATCATTCAAGTCCAAGTTTAACAAGGAAACCTAACTTAGGTAATCTAAGCCCAACTCATCTAAATAAATCATTTACTATTAACCATTCTTAATAGCCCAAAAATATAATTAAAACCCAAATTAAATTAGTAACTTTTCGGGTTATTACATTCTTAACCCCTTAAAAGAAGTTTAGTCCTCTAAACTTTCATAATCCGATGAAGCAACTAATCTTATCATATCTAACTACACTAAACACTCCAAGAATGATGCGGAGGTCAAACCTAAGGCTCAAATCAAACTTATCCTTACACATTCTAAACTCCCAAAGATCTAAAGCCAAAGCTCTGATACCAACTGTAACGACCCTAAATTTCCACAACAATAATAATAATAATTCTCCAATATAAATAATAATTTCAAACCAAATAACGGTAACTAAAACCCAACAAAATCTTTAAAATCTTACAAACTCTCAAATAACTGAAATAACTGACTAAAAGAGTCAAAAATGAAAATAAACTAAAACGATCCTTAAACTCCTTATGAAGTGCTCCCGAACCGAATCACCTTCTTCCTATTTGAAATATGTAAGAAAAGAGTATGAAAGAGTGAGCGAACAATGCCCAACTCCTTCGGTTACTAAAGAGGAGTTGACCTAAAGAAATATCAAACGATACAAATTTCAAATAACAATCGAAGACATAAAAAATTACAAATTCGAAATCATTATTTACCAAATCTCAAAACCACATATCTTTCAAAATCTCAACGGCTTCACAAACTGAGTTGACAAATATTTTGGAGTTTCAAATGATGACGAAATCGAATCAAACTGATTCGAATGATTTACTTAATTAAAACCGTCCCATACCAGTTTTAACTAACTAAACCACTCACAGATTAGAAGGAAATTCAAAGGAATGATAAGTTGAACAAAGCTAACTCGAATGCTTTAATTATCTACAACCGTCCCATTCCAGCCGTAGATAATCAAATCATTCTTAGACATCATGATCACATAAGTGGTCCACTGACCTTATCAAACAAAATCCCATAAAGGGAACAAAATGACTCCGCAGAGTCCTAAACAGTGTATCTGGAACACCCAACCACTAATTTGAAGTGGTGAACTAAGTTTGCCCGAAGGCCAAATTTCAAATATACCCCGTCGAAACAGGTTGTCTAACTTAGCGATCATTGATGGAACACAAAATCATATCATATCAAAACTCATTTTTATACAGAATACGAACTTTCACAATAACACTAAAATTCCGTATTTACGAAATCAAAAGAACGATTTAGCAAACGAATAACAAAAGATTAGCAAATAACGGTAAACGAGGGAGTCAAAACAAATACTGACTCGAGGTCAGCTTTTACTTATCAAAGGAACGTACATCGCCAGGAAATATGTGGAAGCCTAAAATAAGGAAACGGAGCGGAAATACCTTTAACTTAAAGATGTATAATCCCTTACCTTAGCGTTGCTTAGTACTTCCAACAATGCTTCACGCGCACGAATCTACAATCATTGCAAAAAGGGTTTCTTAGGGCACAAGAAATGCCTAATTACCTATCCCGAACATTCTTTAATCTTTCTTATTAACCTATAAGTTAATCTTTCTTAACATCTTCTTAGGTTAACCAATCCCCCATAGGTGTTACCGAATTACCCCTAGGGTTTTCTATACTCAATTCCCAATAATATTCTCTAATTCACAATCACACACACTAATTACACCTTTTCTAGCACACACAAACACACACTAAACCCTAACACACACAAACGCACTAACCCTAACACCCTACACACACCAGCCTCACCACACACTGCACGGCTGAAACACACACACATACCAATGCTGAAACACACACACACACTGCTGCCATACAGCAGCACACACACATGCAGACTCTCAGCAACACATAACGCACACACGCAACACCCACACATGCACACATTAGTAACATACACACACACACAGTACACTCACACACACACAACACATACATAAGAAACACTCATAACACACACCAAAACACACACTGCAGAACACACGCACACACACTTCACCGCACACACAATACACACGGCACAATACACACGGTACAATACACACCTGCCGCTCACTCAACACACACACGACCCACATACACACACGACACACCTACCAAAAATACACCAAACTCTCATCTTTTCATAACCCTAACATGCATAATACCTTTAATAACCATGTCCAAACCCAAATCTTAATTATCAATCTTTTAGGGTTCCTTAAATAAAAACCAAAACAATAAAGGATTCGATCTTACCTTGGTTCTAGTCCTCGAACGCAATCGAATCAAGCTTTTTCCTCTTCTTCTTATCCCTTGGCTGCCGCCTCCCTCTCTCCTTCTCTCTCTCTCTCTCTCTTGCCGCCTCTCTCTCTCTCTCTCTACTCGACAGTTTCTCTCTGTCGCCTCCCTCTATTATTTTCCTTCTAGGGTTAGTAAAAATAATAATAAGGCTTCTAGGTTTAGAAAGGGTATTTATAAATGGGTTTTACTTAACTTAAGCCCAAAATCATTCAAGTCCAAGTTTAACAAGGAAACCTAACTTAGGTAATCTAAGCCCAACTCATCTAAATAAATCATTTACTATTAACCATTCTTAATAGCCCAAAAATATAATTAAAACCCAAATTAAATTAGTAACTTTTCGGGTTATTACATTCTTAACCCCTTAAAAGAAGTTTAGTCCTCTAAACTTTCATAATCCGATGAAGCAACTAATCTTATCATATCTAACTACACTAAACACTCCAAGAATGATGCGGAGGTCAAACCTAAGGCTCAAATCAAACTTATCCTTACACATTCTAAACTCCCAAAGATCTAAAGCCAAAGCTCTGATACCAACTGTAACGACCCTAAAATTCCACAACAATAATAATAATAATTCTCCAATATAAATAATAATTTCAAACCAAATAACGGTAACTAAAACCCAACAAAATCTTTAAAATCTTACAAACTCTCAAATAACTGAAATAACTGACTAAAAGAGTCTAAAATGAAAATAAACTAAAACGATCCTTAAACTCCTTATGAAGTGCTCCCGAACTGAATCACCTTCTTCCTATTTGAAATATGTAAGAAAAGAGTATGAAAGAGTGAGCGAACAATGCCCAACTCCTTCGGTTACTAAAGAGGAGTTGACCTAAAGAAATATCAAACGATACAAATTTCAAATAACAATCGAAGACATAAAAAATTACAAATTCGAAATCATTATTTACCAAATCTCAAAACCACATATCTTTCAAAATCTCAACGGCTTCACAAACTGAGTTGACAAATATTTTGGAGTTTCAAATGATGACGAAATCGAATCAAACTGACTCGAATGATTTACTTAATTAAAACCGTCCCATATCAGTTTTAACTAACTAAACCACTCATAGATTATAAGGAAATTCAAAGGAATGATAAGTTGAACAAAGCTAACTCGAATGCTTTAATTATCTACAATCGTCCCATTCCAGCCGTAGATAATCAAATCATTCTTAGACATCATGATCACATAAGTGGTCCACTGACCTTATCAAACAAAATCCCATAAAGGGAACAAAATGACTCCGCAGAGTCCTAAACAGTGTATCTGGAACACCCAACCACTTATTTGAAGTGGTGAACTAAGTTTGCCCGAAGGCCAAATTTCAAATATACCCCGTCGAAACAGGTTGTCTAACTTAGCGATCATTGATGGAACACAAAATCATATCATATCAAAACTCATTTTTATACAGAATACGAACTTTCACAATAACACTAAAATTCCGTATTTACGAAATCAAAAGAACGATTTAGCAAACGAATAATAAAAGATTAGCAAATAACGGTAAACGAGGGAGTCAAAACAAATACTGACTCGAGGTCAGCTTTTACTTATCAAAGGAACGTACATCGCCAAGAAATATGCGGAAGCCTAAAATAAGGAAACAGAGCGGAAATCAATTAACTTAAAGATGTATAATCCCTTACCTTAGCGTTGCTTAGTACTTCCAACAATGCTTCACGCGCACGAATCTACAATCATTGCAAAAAGGGTTTCTTAGGGCACAAGAAATGCCTAATTACCTAACCCGAACATTCTTTAATCTTTCTTATTAACCTATAAGTTAATCTTTCTTAACATCTTCTTAGGTTAACCAATCCCCCATAGGTGTTACCGAATTACCCCTAGGGTTTTCTATACTCAATTCCCAATAATATTCTCTAATTCACAATCACACACACTAATTACACCTTTTCTAGCACACACAAACACACTCTAAACCCTAACACACACAAACGCACTAACCCTAACACCCTACACACACCAGCCTCACCACACACTGCACGGCTGAAACACACACACATACCACTGCTGAAACACACACACACACTACTGCCATACAGCAGCACACACACATGCAGACTCTCAGCAACACATAACGCACACACGCAACACCCACACATGCACACATTAGTAACATACACACACGCACAGTACACTCACACACACACAACACATACATAAGAAACACTCATAACACACACCAAAACACACACTGCAGAACACACGCACACACACTTCACCGCACACACAATACACACGGCACAATACACACCTGCCGCTCACACAACACACACACGACCCACATACACACACGACACACCTACCAAAAATACACCAAACTCTCATCTTTTCATAACCCTAACATGCATAATACCTTTAATAACCATGTCCAAACCCAAATCTTAATTATCAATCTTTTAGGGTTTTTAGGGTTTCTTAAATAAAAACCAAAACAATAAAGGATTCGATCTTACCTTGGTTCTAGTCCTCGAACGCAATCGAATCAAGCTTTTTCCTCTTCTTCTTATCCCTTGGCTGCCGCCTCCCTCTCTCCTTCTCTCTCTCTCTCTCTTGCCGCCTCTCTCTCTCTCTCTCTCTCTACTCGACAGTTTCTCTCTGTCGCCTCCCTCTATTATTTTCCTTCTAGGGTTAGTAAAAATAATAATAAGGCTTCTAGGTTTAGAAAGGGTATTTATAAATGGGTTTTACTAAACCTAAGCCCAAAACCATTCAAGTCCAAGTTTAACAAGGAAATCTAACTTAGGTAATCTAAGCCCTACACCAAAGCCCAACTCATCTAAATAAATCATTTACTATTAACCATTCTTAATAGCCCAAAAATATAATTAAAACCCAAATTAAATTAGTAACTTTTCGGGTTATTACATTCTTACCCCCTTAAAAGAAGTTTAGTCCTCTAAACTTTCATAATCCGATGAAGCAACTAATCTTATCATATCTAACTACACTTAACACTCCAAGAATGATGATGAGGTCATACCTAAGGCTCAAATCAAACTTATCCTTACACGTTCTAAACTCCCAAAGATCTAAAGCCAAAGCTCTGATACCAACTGTAACGACCCTAAATTTCCACAACAATAATAATAATAATTCTCCAATATAAATAATAATTTCAAACCAAATAACGGTAACTAAAACCCAACAAAATCTTTAAAATCTTACAAACTCTCAAATAACTGAAATAACTGACTAAAAGGGTCTAAAATGAAAATAAACTAAAACGATCCTTAAACTCCTTATGAAGTGCTCCCGAACCGAATCACCTTCTTCCTATTTGAAATATGTAAGAAAAGAGTATGAAAGAGTGAGCGAACAATGCCCAACTCCTTCGGTTACTAAAGAGGAGTTGACCTAAAGAAATATCAAACGATACAAATTTCAAATAACAATCGAAGACATAAAAAATTACAAATTCGAAATCATTATTTACCAAATCTCAAAACCACATATCTTTCAAAATCTCAACGGCTTCACAAACTGAGTTGACAAATATTTTGGAGTTTCAAATGATGACGAAATCGAATCAAACTGATTCGAATGATTTACTTAATTAAAACCGTCCCATACCAGTTTTAACTAACTAAACCACTCACAGATTATAAGGAAATTCAAAGGAATGATAAGTTGAACAAAGCTAACTCGAATGCTTTAATTATCTACAACCGTCCCATTCAGGCCGTAGATAATCAAATCATTCTTAGACATCATGATCACATAAGTGGTCCACTGACCTTATCAAACAAAATCCCATAAAGGGAACAAAATGACTCCGCAGAGTCCTAAACAGTGTATCTGGAACACCCAACCACTAATTTGAAGTGGTGAACTAAGTTTGCCCGAAGGCCAAATTTCAAATATACCCCGTCGAAACAGGTTGTCTAACTTAGCGATCATTGATGGAACACAAAATCATATCATATCAAAACTCATTTTTATACAGAATACGAACTTTCACAATAACACTAAAATTCCGTATTTACGAAATCAAAAGAACGATTTAGCAAACGAATAACAAAAGATTAGCAAATAACGGTAAACGAGGGAGTCAAAACAAATACTGACTCGAGGTCAGCTTTTACTTATCAAAGGAACGTACATCGCCAGGAAATATGTGGAAGCCTAAAATAAGGAAACGGAGCGGAAATCAATTAACTTAAAGATGTATAATTCCTTACCTTAGCGTTGCTTAGTACTTCCAACAATGCTTCACGCGCACGAATCTACAATCATTGCAAAAAGGGTTTCTTAGGGCACAAGAAATGCCTAATTACCTAACCCGAACATTCTTTAATCTTTCTTATTAACCTATAAGTTAATCTTTCTTAACATCTTCTTAGGTTAACCAATCCCCCATAGGTGTTACCGAGTTACCCCTAGGGTTTTCTATACTCAATTCCCAATAATATTCTCTAATTCACAATCACACACACTAATTACACCTTTTCTAGCACACACAAACACACTCTAAACCCTAACACACACAAACGCACTAACCCTAACACCCTACACACACCAGCCTCACCACACACTGCACGGCTGAAACACACACACATACCACTGCTGAAACACACACACACACTACTGCCATACAGCAGCACACACACATGCAGACTCTCAGCAACACATAACGCACACACGCAACACCTACACACGTACACATCAGTAACATACACACACGCACAGTACACTCACACACACACAACACATACATAAGAAACACTCATAACACACACCAAAACACACTGCAGAACACACGCACACACACTTCACCGCACACATAACACACACGGCACAACACACACCTGCCGCACACACAACACACACACGACCCACATACACACACGACACACCTACCAAAAACACACCAAACTCTCATCTTTTCATAACCCTAACATGCATAATACCTTTAATAACCATGTCCAAACCCAAATCTTAATTATCAATCTTTTAGGGTTTTTAGGGTTCCTTAAATAAAAACCAAAACAATAAAGGATTCGATCTTACCTTGGTTCTAGTCCTCGAACGCAATCGAATCAAGCTTTTTCCTCTTCTTCTTATCCCTTGGCTGCCGCCTCCCTCTCTCCTTCTCTCTCCCTCTCTCTTGCCGCCTCTCTCTCTCTCTCTACTCGACAGTTTCTCTCTGTCGCCTCCCTCTATTATTTTCCTTCTAGGGTTAGTAAAAATAATAATAAGGCTTCTAGGTTTAGAAAGGGTATTTATAAATGGGTTTTACTAAACCTAAGCCCAAAACCATTCAAGTTCAAGTTTAACAAGGAAACCCAACTTAGGTAATCTAAGCCCAACACCAAAGCCCAACTCATCTAAATAAATCATTTACTATTAACCATTCTTAATAGCCCAAAAATATAATTAAAACCCAAATTAAATTAGTAACTTTTTGGATTATTACACTAGTGAGTGTTAGGACAGAATATATTGAACTTGAAAGCTGAGGAATTTAACACCTACAGTTCTTGACAATTCTTCTCTAAAAGTCTTCAATTTTCCAACCATTTTCAACGCTCTAATGAAGGTATTTATAGTTGACCTTCAAATGTAGTTGTTGTTTTTAAAGAGGTTGAGATGATAATCTGGACTAACAAACATTAAATGAAAATTCTTATTCATTAAATGATTGAGATTTGAAGTACAAGTACATTTAAAATATCCCGAGGATAAACAACTTGATGAGAATACTGATAACTTGAACATATGATTATAGCTTGAAATAGTTATTTGTCAGACAATAGTAAGGTGTTTATCATGAGTATTCTAACTAACTTTAATAAAGTAGGTGGAAACAATTGATTCAAACTTGAGCATGCAGCTTATTAAAAAGGAGTCTGACAAATTTTTATTTGGCCGATTGAGATGAGCTCAGCCAGTTACACCATTACCGGTTGATGGTCTGACTTGTTGACTTGTTGAGAAGGTCAGTCGGTTGAGAAAGTTTGATCGATTGATGAGATCAACCGGTTATACAACTTTCTTTTGAAATATATCAAGGCCTTCAAATATTCAGGTTATCAAAGTTGAGAGAAATACAAAGTAAAATACAAAGTCACTGTCATTAATGGGATCCTAAAGATAAATGAAAAATTCTAAGTCATTCTAATCAAATTAAGGGTACTCAATAATTGTTATATGATTGATATTAAACAATTTTATAGTTATACATATATTTGAATAACAACAAGGTAGTGAATAAATTCATGAGCGGGATCCAATAATTAGACGGAAACAGTAAGATACTCCCTCCATCCCACTCCATTGTAAATCAACTTTTTGGGCACGGAAATTAAGAAAAAGTAGGAGAGAGAAATAGGTGGAGGAGGTGTTTGTGAGTATGAAAAATTAAATAGGAGAGAGAATGAGTGGGAGGAATAGTTAGGAGAGAGAATGTTGTGTGTGTAAAAGTAAAGTATGAGAGAGAATGAGTGGGTGGAATAGTAAAGATTCTTTGCCATTTTAAATAGTTCACAATTGAGTGAGACGTCTCAAAAAGGAAATAAGTCCACATTGAAGTGGAGCGGAGGGAGTATTTCACTTTAAACTATTTTATTTTCTAATGCAGCATGATCACTAATTATAGTCACTATCATATTCAATATTCTAAAATCACAATCTAGAGATTTAAAAAGATATTGCCATTATTCCTTTTGTTTTCTTTGGTGAACGTAAGTTCATGAGATATTTATTTAAATAGTGGGCATATTTATTTCACAGTCTCATTTTAATTCGACAAAATAATATTTCATACATCTTGGAAAAATAATTTAATTTTATAAACAAAATTCGTGACACTTTGATTGGTCAAAAAGGAAGAATTAGAAATAAAAGAAAAGTGCACTTTTTATTAGTTTCAAAAATAGATGTTACGTTTTTAACTTAAAAAATAATTTTAATATATTTCTATCACGACAGAAATAATATAAAAATAAATAGAAAATATCTCTTAAATACGTCAAGTTATATTAGACATTATGGAGTGTCAAAATCTTGCAAAAAACTAGTTTTTTCGTAACATAAGAAAAAAACTAGTTTTAAAGTAATAAGTCTAACTAATAAGAGTGATGAACTATTTTGAAAATTATTTTTTTATAACATTTTAAGAAAAAAAACTAATTTTTCACAAGAATTACTCTTATGGAGTACTTATATTTGACTGTGCATGTATGCATGTAAGATCTACGATTTCACAAACAAATGTCACATAAATTATCTTATCATATAGCAAAGTGAGCTAACCTTGATTTTTTTCTCAAATAATTCATTTTTAAAATTTTATTTCCCAAAGTAACTTACTATTCAAATTTTTTTCTTAAATGTTCCACTTTTTTAAACTCGTTACACCATGTAGCGAGTTTGACTGTGAACGATCAAACTTGCTACACGGTGTAGCGATTTCCTTGTGATTAAGCTTTACCGATTTGTCATTAATTAGGGCAATTAAAATCAAAATGTTAGAAAAGCTGCCACTTTGAGTCTTTGACAGCCATCGGTTGATGAAAAAAAAAAAAAACTTTCACAGCTATCTGTTGATGCAAAAAAAAAGGGTCTTTCACAAATTACCTGCTGATGCAAAAAAATAAAATAGAAATAATAATGAGCCTTTGACAGCCATCGGTTGATGAAAAAAAAAAAGTCTTTCACACTGAAGTTGAATCAGGAAATTCCTAAAGATCTGGCATCGATCAGTGGTGTGCAAGTAGGTCAAGTGCCACTTACAGAACCTCTCCAAGCCTCATCACAGAAAATGGGGAACCTCAGAATACCACGTCCCACAAAGTAAAATAATACTAGTAGATGATTAGCAGTTTTGGTCGGTTGATGCAAAAAATAAAAATTGAATCTTTGACATTTATCGGTTGATTGAAAAAAAAAAAAGAAAGAAAGAAACAAAGAGTGACAACCATCGGTTGATGCAAAAAAAAAAAAAATTGAGTCTCGACGGCCATCGGTTGATGAAAAAAATTATATATATATATATATCAATCGGTTGATGCACATGAACCGAATTAATAACAAACTGGTAAAGCTTAATCACATGTAAATCCCTACATCGTGTAGCGAGTTTGATCGGTCACAGTCAAACTTGTTTCCCATGGCACCTGAGGGGACTGGGTCCGAGCTCGTGCTCGTTGACTGGGGCCTCCACACAAGCTTATCCAAGTATGCACTTGGGCCTTCGCATACTGGGACCCGAGCAGGACTCCACGGCTAGGACCCGAGCATGTACTTGGGTTATTCCTTTCAGTGGCCTCATGCTTTCTACTAGATTGGGGAGGAAGTAGAAAGCATATAAATTGACACCGTGCTTGTTTGGACTATTGGGCACGACCAAATGGGGGGAGGGAGAGATGTGGAATGCCAAGAGGGTGAGGGAAGAGCACGTGGGGGGACAACTAGCGCCCAAATCTGAGCATTTTGAATTTCAAAAGGCGTCGTTATATCTTTTCATCATTACTGAGCGGAGACCAACACTCCTTCCCCTTTTCATTCTTTACGCTTCCAGAATAGTAGAGAGAGAACAAGAGCATCCTCAGACGAATTCCGGCCACCGTACTTCCTCCTTTCCGATTACCTTTCTATCACTTTCACCTATTCACACATTTAATCGCATGTATTACTTCTTTCTTTCTTCTTCTAAACTCTTTTGATTGTATAATTTCGTCTTTTGTTGGGTTTAGTCATTAGCTCCGGTGAGGTGTTCACCATAGAAGAGGTAATTTTCGGCCACTTGGGAGGGTTTTGAGTCTTTTCTTGTTTCCTTTCCAGAAATGATGCCTGAGTTCATGAATGCAGTAGGAGATTCCCTCTTTTTCTACCACGAGAAAACCAAGCTAATCTACAAAAGCGTGAGTGATGGATGAGTTAAATTGACCCTTCGTGAGAATGAGAGCATTTTAACCGCATGCAAGTATCCCGTCAAGTGGTTTAAGATGCCATAGGTTGGGTGTGAGGACTGGATGAGGACCGAGCACTGGGCCATAGTCAAATTCGATTACTATAATGAGCTCATAAACCATATAATAACCCATTACGTCATGGGGGTAAAACCTGCCTTGACTTGTGTAGAGGTAGGTGCAAGGATAGGAGAGGGATCTGACACACCAACGAGCTCACTCTCCTCGTCTGACTAAGGGCATGGCCCTTCTCCTATTATTACAGGCATGTCTAGGAGTAATAGCAGTGAAGATTCTCAAAATTCTCAACTCTCTGGTCGGGGATATACCCAGAATGATGATACTCGTGCCTCGAGCTCGGACTCAGAGAGGACAACCGACAATACCGAGCAGGCTGGCCAAATAATCATCATAGAATCTGCTCCAAAGCAACCAACGACTGAGAGGAATGAGGCTACAAGCGAAGCTGCAAGGGAGGAAAGTGACTCTACTTGGAAGTGTTGGACAATAGGGGTGTCGTAGACAGTGATGAGATTATCATCAAGAGCTCGAGGTCGCTAGGTTACACCCAGAACAATCCACAACCCATGGCCCCTGAGTATGAAGAGACATTGGAGCAAATTAATTTTGTGTGGAAGTTCTGCTCAGACTACAACATATATAGAAGCAACTTCAAGGTCACTTATGTAGACAGGACTAGGGATGACGCTGAGATAGCCGACCTGATAAGAAATAGGGAAAGGGTGGCTTTATTCGTGGGCCAATTCGAGTTGGGACTTAGATTGCTCTTGGATCCGTTTATCTCCTGTTTTTGAGTGAGAATAATACTTTTTCGATCCAGATGGTAGCGAATACGGTGAGGACGGTGAATAAATTCTTAGTCTCTAGTCGTCTTCTGGGTTCGAGCCCACCCTTAGTGCATTTTGCCTCTTCTTTCGTGTCTCTCGTACCTAGAGCAAGTCGGGGATCCCCAAGTATTAAACCTTGAGCCTATCCAACATCCCAAAACAACCAAAGTTACTTTATAAATTCCCTTAAAAACTCAATGCCTTCACCAACGACTTAGCTTTGATCGAGAGCTGAAAGGGATGGGGCTTTAACTATCCTCGTACCCAACTACATATGATTATGGACCCTTTGGATCCCGAATGGACCCCCGACTTGATAATGGCCTTTAAGAGTTTGGTGCGAGAGGCCAATGATACAGAGTGGCTAATCAAGTGGTCTCATTTGGAGAGGCTGCCCAAATATTACGCTCTGGTCGGGCTAGATGTAAAGCTGGTTGTTGGGGTAAAGCCTCTCTTGATCGTGGCTCCCGAGCGTTGCTACCCTTTTTGGGTCGTGCATCAAGATTGCTCGTTTGAGGTAGACTGCTCGGTGTGCCAAAGTACTGGGGTGCACTACCACAATTTTTACCATTATGGGGATTCGTCGTTTGTCTTTGTGTTTACTTAGCATGCTATTAGTTTTGCTCTTTTTTTTCTCGTTATTAACTACTTCTTTTCTTCATGCAGCTATTAGGGCTGACAAATTTTTTAAATATATACCAACCAACTTGTGTATCAACCGTATCAATTATAATTGGTATGTGAAAATCAGTATACCAAAATATTGTTACGATAGTACCGTACCAATTCTGTATAATTGGTTGGTACACGGTACGTAGATTTAATGTTGGTTGGTATAACAAGTAACAATTATAGGTTTTAAAAATATTAATTTACATATAAATATTAAATATGTATGTATATATAAAATAAATTTCTTTCTATCTCTAATTTGAATTCTGAATTTCTCTATTCTCTATTCTCATTTTTCACAAGTCTCTCTCTCTCTCCCTCCCTCCCGGCGATTTGCCTCCATCCCACCAGTCTTGATTTTTGCCCGGAACAAGATACATACTTCTCTCTCTCAATCTCCCTCTTTATAATGAATCTAAGTAAAGTTGTTTTCAATTGAATCTTGTTCTTGTTCTTTACTTATTATAGCTAGGGTTTGGGATTTCTTTCTTGTCTTCACATTCCCTCTTTCTAAAATGTATCCGCTCTTTATTTTCCTCAATTTTGATTCAGTAGTGTCACCGTCTTCATCATTGGTAGGTATAAATTCACTTTATTTGACTCTCAATTCAAGAAAAATGTCTTTACTAGGTCGGATTGTATGTGGGTTATGGTTTATTTTGAAGATAATGTAATACTTTTTGGATTTTAATTCTACATTTGATAGAGGCTAGTACCAACCGTACCAACTAAGTTGGTGTACCGACTTAATCTGTTGATAATGGTACATATTTTTATGTACTAAGTTAAACTTGGTTGGTACATGGTATAAGTGAAATATAAGAGGCTGAGCAGGTTGAGGTTGATGAAGATGGAGATGAGGAGATGCCAGCCGACCAGACCGAGCTTGAGCCCGAGACCTCACAGGCCACCAGGGCTAGGACCGCTGGCAATTAGTGTTAGGATCTTCTGTATGTTCCGAGAGGCGTGATGGTTGTAATTTATGTATTTAACTTTTACCCATATTTAAGGATTTCAGTAATAGAAATGGTTATTGCTTCATTCTCTTGTGTGTGTGAGTGTGTGTTTGTCGTTCGAAATTTTTAAGTATTAGCTCGTTTGACTTTGTACGAGCGCTAACTTGTTCTCATGTACGTCGTCCCCTCTGAACTAATGTACGAAGTGAAAATCGAGCGTGTGTAAGTACCACAATCCGGATCGCTCTCCATTCGAGCATGCAGGAAGGACTCCATGGGTTCGCTTATCCCTAATCACAAAGTCCCGTGACTCTCTGAGCATTAAATTGACCAAACGAGGCAAAAAAGGACTTGTTGTACATTGAAAACATCAGAAGAACCTCGTAGAAATAATAAAAGTCAAAAACACACTGACTTCACATCTTGGTCCGCATGGATCACCTTGCAAAAATTCAAAGGAATTCCGTATTTGACATATTTGTTATTTTCAGAGGCTCTAAATATAGCCCTCTTACTCCTTCATTTAGGACAAGAAAATTTGATAATAGTGAGAGCATTAGGGGAGATTCTGCCTAAGTGAGGGCATAATTTTTCTCCTTCTTATCACCTTAACAAATCACACACTTTCTCAACAAAATCAAACTTTAGAAAGATAGAAAAGGACCAATATTGGTGAGATCTCCTTCCAAACCCTAATAATACCCTAAATCTTTCACTTTCAAGTCTTTAATCTATTTATGAATCATTTTTGTTGAATAATTTCATCTATAATGTAGTCTTTTACGTATATCGTACATTGTAGACCCAAACCATCTGAATGATCCTAAAATACTTTTCAGACACAATGTGCTTAAGAATGGAAGTCTAATGAAGATAGTGGTTTGTTTATAGCTATTACAAGCATTGTCTTCCATTACTTACTTATGTGTTTATTTCCTAAATCATCTCTTGATCCATTTATCTTTTTAATTTATTATGTATACAAGTAACCATGAATCTCCAAGGATGAACTTATTTCTCATGTTAAAGATGTGATTCTAGGGATTATGGCCACAATGTTGATGTAAAATGTAACAAAAGTTCAAGTTTAAACTTTCAAAATATCTCTCATTTCTTTACTTGAAGCAAACAATTTTCATTGTTGTCTCTCAAGAAAATCTCAAAACCATCATTGTTGTACTATCCTAGGATTTGGAGATGACAACCCTAGGTTTGGACATTTTCCCTTCTTTTGGTTTTAATGTTCAATTTTCTGGACAGTTTAGAAGCTGTCACCTTTCCTTTTTAAGTCTAATCAAAGTAACATCAGAAATTAAATGAGATACAAAAAAACAGCACACTTCAGATGGTCATCCGTACGGACCTCCTTGTAAAGGAGTACTAATCCGTACGGATCAGTCTGTAGGCTATAATATTTGTTCAGTTTTTCCAGTTTTTCCAGTTTATTAAACTTGAACTGTTAATTTGCATGGTCCCATTTATGGAATCTTTAATCTCGACCTTTCATGGTCCAATCTCTAATCTCTACCTTTCACTGTCCGATCTCCAATCTTGACCTTTACGGTCTGAACTCAAATCTTGACCTTTCACGGTCCAATTTTCGATCCCGACCTTTCACGCTCTGAACTCAAATCTCGACCTTTTACGGTCCAATTTTCGATCTCGACCTTTCACGGTCTGAACTCAAATCTCGACCTTTCACGTTCCAATTCCCTCTACCAACCTTTCACGGTCTGAACTCAAAATCGCGACCTTTCATGGTCATATTCCTCTCTTGACTTTTCACGGTCTAAACTAAAATATTGAACTTTCAAGGTCCAATTTTCGATCCCGACCATTCAAGGTCTGAACTCAAATCTCGATCATTCACGGTCCAATTTTTGATCCCGGCCTTTCACGATCTGAATTAAAATCTCGACCTTTCATGGTCTAATTTTTGATCCCGACCTTTCACGGTCTGAACTCAAATCTCAACCTTTCACGGTCCAATTTTCGATCCCAATCTTTCACGGTCTGAACTCAAATCTCGACCTTTCACGGTCCAATTTTCGATCCCAACCTTTCACGGTCTGAACTCAAATCTCTACCTTTCACGATCCAATTATCGATCCCGACCTTTCACGGTCTGAACTCAAATCTCAAACTTCCACAATCCAATTCCCTCTCTTGACCTTTCACGGTCTGAACTCAAATCTCGACCTTTCACGGTCCAATTTTCGATCCCGACCTTTCACGGTCTAAACTTAAATCTCGACATTTCATGTTCCAATATTCGATCCCGACCTTTCACGATCTGAACCAAAATCTCGACCATTCACGGTCCAATTTTTCATCCCGACCTTTCACGTCTGAACTAAAATCTCGACCTTTCACGGTCCAATTTTCGATTCCGACCTTTCACGGCCTGAACTCAAATCTCGACCTTTCACGATCCATTTTTCGATCCCGGCCTTTCACGGTCTAAACTCAAATCTCGACATTTCACGATCCAATTTTCGATCCCGACCTTTCACGGTCCAATTTTCGATCCCGAACTTACACGGTCTGAACTCAAATCTCGACCTTTCATGGTCTAATTTTCGATCCTGACCTTTCACGGTCTGAACTCGAATCTCAAACTTTCACAGTTCAATTTTCGATCCCGACCTTTCATGGTCTGAACTCAAATCTCGACTTCACGATCCAATTTTCGATTTCGACCTTTCACGGTCTGAACTCAAATCTCGAACTTTCACGGTCAAATTTTCGATCCCGGTCTTTCACTGTCTGAACTCAAATCTCGACCTTTCACGGTCCAATTTCCAATCTCGACTTTTCACAGTCCAATTTCCCTTGACTTAAAGAGGCCATCTCCTGCTTTGCGCCAAAATTGGCCACGTCTTTTCCTCTACCTCAAAGAGGTCATACCTCTTCGACCAACGGAACACCCTCATTTGGATCCTTTGTCGTTGTGTTCCATCTCCATCCTCAATCTTTATTTTGATTTCGGTCAAATAAAGAAATGAGCTTTGTAAATTGATCGCGACTTAAACTTCATGAAAAGTCTTTGAATTTCTTTTACAATTTGTCAATCGTCAATCACACGCCATGTATCTAGTGACCCTTGATTACTTGACAAAGAAGCTTGTGTCCCAAGAGGAGCGTCATCGCCGGGAAATGCAATCCATGCTCGAATGACAAGAAAATTGTCATTTGGATAATGAGTGACAACTTTCTGATCAGTTGCCACAGATGGCTTTAACTATTCAGGATGGGTTTGATTCAACAAGTAACATTGATTGAGCATTATCCAAAAGTTCATGCCAGATCCTCCTTTATATGCTCCCTCTCTTATATATTGAGTCTATTTTATGAGTGGAAAAATTGACAAGCTTGAAGACTTTGATGATGGTCCAAGTGTCATCACTTGATACATCATGAAGCACCCTCGGGTCTAGTTCTCCCCCAATAAAAATAAACTTTTCACGACGGTCTGCTAGGCAAGGGACTACAAAAAAGGAAGAAAAAAAAGAGTCATACAGTCAAACTTTGTAGATTCTAGTACTTTCCTCATTCAATCAAGTCCTCCTTGGACATTGTAGTTAAATCTTTAATTTTCTATAAACAAGTCTTCTTTATTTTCTTGTTAGACTTGAGACATTATTTTGCACTCCGCAAATTACATTTAATGAAATGGTTTTGTTCTATATGATCACTTGCATTCTCAACAAATAATTCCTCAAATGATTAATGTTTTGATTAATTGGTGTGAGAAAGTCAACCGATAGCTCCCCCATACACTTTACCATACCTCACACAAAGGCCTTCATAAAGCCATACACTTTCTAAATCATATCACTAACATCACCTTTACCAAGTCAACGATGGCGGCGACAACATGGAATAATAAGTGTTTCTCATCATTAAATGATTGTTCTCATATCGACAATAAGCAAGGGGCTTTCCTTCCCCCTCATGTGTATCAAATAAGTTCAAGCAGGGCCAAAAATGAAGCCAAGGACCCAAAATCGCTAGTTAGAAGTCTAACAAATGGGAATTTATGGCTCAAAGAAATAGAAGTTGTCAAAACCAATAGAGCAGTTAAGGCAAAGGCAAGAGCGTATCATAAGTCCTTGAGCTATATTCAAATTCTTTCTCTTCCTGTGAGAGCAACTATCAACAGGCAATGGAATCAATGAAGTAGCCATCAAATGCGACTTGTCAAGAAGTCATCTCAAGGCCCGTGCCTCATCATCCAACCTTCCTTCCGAATCTTTTCACCAAAGGAACCATAAATATGCATACCCTTACCCCAAAGCCAAACACAGTTCGCCCTTGAACTACGGTGACCTGAGCTCCTTACCTTAAGGAACGTAGGCAACTAGAAATAGTCCAGTTATGAACACATACAAATCCATAGACCCAGTCTCATCATGACTTCTCCTATACACAAACCTTCTTTCACACCTAACCAAAATTCGATCCTTGATATCGATTGGCTTTCTCCTCATGATTAATCAAAACATTTCATCAAATCGAGTTTAATTACCCGAACATCAGTAAAGAGTTTTAAGCAATCTTGTGATCGTTGTGAATAAAACAATATTTTTCAGATGTCTCGACAAGTCTTCTTTTTCTACAAAATAGGAAAAATAGAGCTAAACACTGATTTTCTGTCATCAAGGGCTTCCATAAACTTTTACAAACCTTTCTGTGCTCATACTCTCTCAAAAGATTCAAACCCAAAAGCATGTTTTTTGTGCCTACATCAAATAAGGCATTCACACAAACAGGGACTTGTTCCCACCTTTCAAAAAAAAAAATACTCCCTTTCAAGTGTACATTACAAGTCATTTCTTTTACATTTTGGTTGACTGATTGATTTTAAAAAAAAATAAAAAAAATTCAAGGATGGTTGTCTCGTCTGGATTCATAAGGTTCAACATGGATTGAAGCCGCACTGGATACACTTCAGAATTTCCTCGAATGACCAAACAGCCTGGGGCTGTACTGATCATTTTTGGACTCAAAGACAAAACACTTCTTTAAACGGGGTCTTCCAAGTCATTTTCTTCAAGCTAGGGCTTCGCCAAGACACTTCTTCACACTCGGGTTTTGTTTAGAAAAGGAACCCGAAGCTTCGTCAAGTTACTTATTCGGACCGGGATTTCGTCAAATCACAATCATCTAGAGCCAGTGCTTATCCATCTCAACTCTTTCCGAAGGCATGGTGAACTAGTGCGATCGAAAAAAATGTAAATAAACTCAAAGCCTCGTCAAAGACTTTTAAATTAATTTTGCAATCAATTGCCAAAATTTATTATTTGGTTTGACCTTTCAAAAGAGATCGATATTTCACAAAAATCGCTCTTTCATGCTTTAAATATCTCTTCCTGAGATCATTTCCTTTTATCTCCCCGCAAGATTCCCTCCCAAGATTTTGCATCTCGCCATCTCTTCGTGAGATTCCCTCCTGAGATTTTTCATCTTGTTATCTCCCAGTGAGATCATTCTCGTTATCTATTCGTGGGATCCTTTATTGGTTTCTCCTCGTGAGATCTATCCCGTTATCTCTTTGTGAGATTCTGTCTCGAGATTTCGCATCACGTTGTCTATTCAAGAGACCCTTTCCTGTTATCTCCTCGTGAGATCTTTTCTATTATCTCTTCATGTGATTCCCTCTCGAGATCTCTTTATCTCCTAGTGACATCTTTCCCATTATCTCTTCTTGAGATCCTTTCATGTTATCTCCAATTGTGATCTTCCCGTTATCTCCTCGTGAGATATTTCCTGTTATCTCCTCGTGCGATCTTTCCTATTAAATCTTCGTGAGATTCACTTTTTGGAATTTGTATCTTGTTATCTCCTAGTGAGGTATTTCACGTTATATCTTTGTGAGATCCTCTCCCGAGGTTTTGCATCTCACCATTTATTCGTGAGATTCCCTCCTAAGACTTCGCATCTCATTATCTATTAGTGAGATTCCTTCTCGAGACCTCGCATCTCGTTATCTCCTCGTGAGATCATTTCCCGTTATCTCCTCGTGAGATTCCTTCCCGTTATCTCTTTGTGAGATTCTCTCCGGAGAATTTGCATCTCGTTCTCTCCTCGTGAGATCCTTCCCGTAACAACTCCCAATCCAGGGATAGCTCTTTAAGGGGCCTAATGGGTTTGATCTTGCATTTCGCCTCAGATTTGATTCAAAATTTATTCCATGACTGAAAAGTCAACAAAAATTCCGTACGGATCTCTCTGCGTGCAGGTTTGATCCGTACGGACCACTTGATCCACCAGCAAAAAAGAAATCTGTAGCAACAAACAGTTGCGGCCCGCAGCAGAATTTTGCATCCCAACTGCTCAAAAAACCTACCAAAGTTGTTTCAAGCCCCATATACCACAAAGAAAACATTATAGGCTCATGCGACATGCATAAAACATTTAAAACACGTATAAATAACTCTTAAGTTATTACAGATAAAATGTAAATAAAAGATCTCATTACATGTGAATAAATTGTGCATAAAATACAAATGTTATGTTACTCTTTCACTAACATACATAGGAAAAAGAAAAAATCCTACTCTGAGTCAACAGCAGCACCGCCTGGTGAAGACTCCCGCATCTCCGTGCCCTCACAGGCCACCTCATCATCATCTAAAAACTCGGTGCCTTCCTCGACTAAATTCTCCATGAAATTTGCAGGGGTAAAATTGGAAAAGGGGTCGAATAAGGGAAAGGAAGAGGAGCCCTCGGCCCGCGCACTAGACTGAGGAAGAACTGTGAAAATGGCTACACACCTCTGCCCTCATCAAAGAAGCTCCCATCGTAACTGTACCTGCCCTAGGTCTGTATATCAGGCTGAGTGGTAGACTGTGGATTTGTGTCCGTGCTAGTAAAAGGAATGTCCACCGATCTCCTCGAAGGCATTGGCTCGTGATCCGACGCACCCCTGGACGACCCGCAGGACATCCCCTGCTTAAGCTTCTTTGTAAAAGCTTTCTTCCCCAGATATTGGCGGGCGATAAAATCCACGATTCGCCCCGAAATCTTCATGACAAGGAATAGGGGTCACAAAAAGAAGATAGAAAAAAGGGGGAGAAGAAGTAGAAAACAAGAACGAGATGCTAAAAGACATAATAACACTCACAAAAGCATCTGAATCAACCCGATATGCGGGAGGAACCTGATCTGGGATGGGCACAAAACCCGCCTCCTAGAAGAGTCCCCGGGAACATAGGAGAAATCTGCTCTCGGCACCGAAACATCCCGAGGTCGGGACCAGTCACCCCTCATCTCCCTGGCCAGCACATGGGGCATCCTCAGCTTCCTCCTCAAAAAGGCCCCATACTCCTCACCGTCCAAGATGTAATCCGCGACATCCACCCCATCCCGATATCTCTCAATGTCAAAGTAGCTCATCTCAGAAGAGCTCAACATATAAAATTAGAGGATCCCTCGGAGCACGAGGAGCAGCACCGTCACCATGCTGCCAAAAAACTCTCTCCCCCAAGTACATCACATCGCATATAAATCCCCTTAGGAGCTTCCTCTGCCTCGTCACTCGGGGTGCATCACCAAGGTCATCCGCATCGTACCGAGACCATGAATACGGTTGGAAACTGTTGGGTTTTGGGGTTACAAACGCAGCGAAAATATTTATAAAACAACACAAAACCCTAACCCTTAAATCCGTCTAGCATGAAGAGATTAGAAACATGAAATAGATTTATATACCTTAATGCGATTAAGTTTGTTCGAAAATGGATCTTCAAAGTGAATCTCAAAACGAATCTCAAAAACTGTTGATGAAGTTTTTGATCTTCTCCTTATACTTACTTGGTGATGAATCAACGATTGAAGTCTTCAAGCTTTTGGTGATAACACAATCACCCACTATCGGTAATCCACACGCAGACGGACCAAGATCAATATCGTGTTGGATTGCTAGATGATCCCCGATTGTTGAATCAATATTCAACAATCAATGGTTGTTTGGTAGAATGAATCTATGAAATTTGATCTTTGATTCGTAATCAAAATCAACCAATTAGTGTTTCAAAAACTCTAATTTTCATCACTTATGGATGGGACAAAAGGATTATATTTATACTTGTTATAAATCCCTAACCTTTAGGGAAAAGAGACCTTTTTCCAAGACAAAACAGGCTTCCAGCGCCGCCAGGACGAGTCTTCCCCAGGGGTACGACTCGTGAGCACGAGTCGTCCCCTAATTTTTGCAGCCTGATACACTCGTCCACAAGGGCATTAGTCGTCCCAACCATTGGGCACGAGTCGTGCCGTAGGGGATGACTCGTGCCTTCACAAGGGAATAGTTGGGCCAATTGGGGAAAAGTCGTCCCCTGACCCCAGGATTCACCCTTTTAGCCATTTTCAATCCGTTCTTTTGTGTGTGACCCTTTAGGAATTATATTTTATGTTGGTAGTGAGTTGAAACATCAACCTCATAAGACATAAGTGACTTCTAGCAAATCATTATGTCCACCCAATTAAATATAACATCAAAGCTTGATTCCTTGATAGATCAAATGTCACAATCCCTTTGTCCACAATGTCATATCGAACATGAGTAATGGTCCATTTCAACTCACATGTTCAATGCTTTCTCGATTCTGAATATGTAGATTATCCAAATGCATTTGATCTTTATCAAATATCTTGAGTGTGGCCACATATTTCACCAACATCATTCATCGAGGGACCCAAGCAAACATCTCTCTCAACGAGAGGGACAAATCCCATCTTGACTTATCATTCTTCCCTACAAGAATCCAATTGTGCCAACATAGCCCTTATTGCTATCTGATTAAAGACAGTGTTAGACTATATTAAACACGATGTTCATCATGTGGAAGACGATGATAATCTCAGGTTCAAAGGATTCAATGACACGACTATCATGAGATTTAATCATGACATATATGACCTATAGACCATGTCATAAATCTCATCGGTAGGTCATGTCCAGTACTTGTTCTCTAGCAAGTACCCATAAGTGTAATGTGCATCACATGCATATAATCATCTCCATGATTATCCATTACCTACTTATACTAATTATTCACAATAACTAGGGACGCAATTCAATATAATAAACATGTAAACATATAATGAATCAAATAAACTTTCTCTATAATAAATGATAAAGACGATTACATAGCAGTTTAAGTTATAAGTCAAACATAACTAAACGCCTAGGGAATTACACCAACAATCTCCCACTTACACTAGGCTCCATCTATGTATCGTATACCCATGGACCTCACATGACCATCATGCTTTGCTTGTGCGAGGGGCTTTGTAAGCGGAGCCCCAATGTTATCATCGGCTGATACTTTGCATACCTTAACATCTCCCCGATCAATGAACTCTCGAATGAGATGAAATGTCTAAGTATATGTTTGGATCGCTGATGTGACCTTGGTTCCTTTGCTTGCGCAATGGCACCATTATTGTCACAATAAAGTTCCATCGGATTAGTGATACTTGGAACAGCCTTCCAAGTCACTAATGAACTTTTTGTCCAAACCGCTCCTTAGCTGCATCGGATGTCGCTATATATTCGGCCTTGGTTGTCGAATCGGCTATGGTACTCTGCTTGGAACTCTTCCAACAAATTGCACCTTAGTTAAGCATAAACACAAATTCCGACTGTGATCGGAAATCATTCTGGTCGGTTTGGAAGCTAGCATATGTGTAACCTCTTACAACAAGATCTTTTTCCATCCCTCCAAAGACCAAGAACGCATCCTTAGTCCTTCTTAAGTACTTAAGGATCGTCTTGACTGCCATCCAATGGTTCTCACCAGGATCAGATTGGTATCGACTCGTCATGCTTAGAGCATACGAGACGTCAGGTCTAGTACAAATCATGGAGTACATGATAGATCCAATAGCCAAAGCATATGCAACCTCATTCATCCTCTTTTGCTCATCAGTTGTCTTAGGACACTGATTCTTGCTAAGAGTAACACCATAACCCATTGGCAAGTTGTCTCTCTTAGAATTTTCCATCTTGAATCTTCTAAGAACCTTGTCAATGTAGGTACTTTGACTCAAACCAATTATCCTTTTAATTAGATCTATCTCTATAGATCTTGATGCCAAGGATGTAAGCGGCTTCACCCATATCTTTCATTGAGAAACATTTCCCTAACCAAGACTTGATGGGGCCTCAAGTGCAGAATGTCGTTTTCAATGAGTAAGATATCATCGACATACAATAAGAGAAATAATACTACGCTCCTACTGAATTTCATGTATACACAAGGTTCATCTTCGTTCTTGACAAAACCAAACTCTTTGATCTTTTTGTCAAAACGAAGATTCCAACTCCTAGAAGCTTGCTTCAACCCATAGATGGATCTTTGCAACTTGCATACTTTGTTAGAATTTCTTGAATCGACAAAACCTTCGAGTTGTGTCATATACACATCCTCGAGTGACTTCCCATTTAGGAAAGCCGTTTTGACATCCATTTGCCATATCTCATAGTCATAATACGCAGCTATGGCAATTAAAATTCTAACAGACTTAAGCATTGCAACAGGCGAAAAGGTTTCATCATAGTCAACACCATGAATCTGCCTATATACCTTTGCTACAAGCCTAGCCTTATAAGTATGCACCTTCCCATCCATGTCAGTCTTCTTATTGAAGACCCACTTGTACCCTATGGTTTTTACACTTTTGGCTGGCTCAATCAAGTTCCAAACTTGATTATCTGACATGGATTGCAATTCGGATTCCATGGCTTCTAACCATTTATCCGAATCGGGAGTGGACATCGCCTCTTGATAGGAAGTAGGTTCGTCGTTCTAAATGACTTCTACTTCATTAATTTTCGACACGAGAAATCCATATCTCGCGGGTGCGGATCGTAATATATCCGATCTACGATGGACTTGTGGATCTTGAACCAGTTCCACAACTCCTTGTGGTTTTGGTTCAGTCTCTACTATCGGTTCCATGTTATTTTCGGGTTCTTGAATTTCTTCAAGATCAACTTTACTCCCACTAGTTCCTTTATTGAGAAACTGTTTCTCAAGAAAAGTACCATATTGAGCAACAAACACTTTATTTTCATGGCGGTTGTAAAAGTAATACCCTTTGATTTCCTTAGGGTAACCAACGAAAATAACCTTATCAGAGACAAGTATCTTCACATAAGCTTCACAACCCCAAATCTTCATGAAAGACAAACTAGGTTTTCTTCCATGCCACATCTCATGTGGGGTCTTAGGAGCCGATTTAGTAGGGACTCTGTTCAGTGTGAACGCAGCAGTCTCTAATGCATGTCCCCAAAAGGATATAGGAAGGTCAACTTGACTCATCATCGAACGAACCATATCTAATAAGGTTCTATTCCTCCTCTCGGAAACACCATTCCATTGTGGTGTTCTTGGTGGAGTCAACTCTGAAACAATTCCACAGTTCTTGTGATGATTGTCAAACTCTTGACTCAAATATTCTCCACCATGATCAGATCGAAGTGCTTTAATAGTTTTGCCAAGTTGATTTTGTACTTCATTTTGAAATGTTCTAAATATCTCAAACGATACACTTTTGGACTTCATCAGATAGACATAGCCATATCTAGATAGGTCATCGGTGAATGTAATGAAATACCGAAATCCTCCCCTAGCAATGCTGCTCATTGGTCCACATACATCGGTATGTATTAGGCCCAATAAGTCAGTAGCCCTTTCACTTCTCTTAGTGTAGGGTGGTTTGGTCATTTTGCCCAATAAACAAGATTCACATATCTCAGATGATTCATAATCATGTGAGTCTAACATACCATCCTTATGGAGTTTAGAAATGCGTTTCTCGTTTATATGACCAAGCCGACAATGCCACATGAACGTGTTGTTCACGTCATTCGGTTTAGACTTCTTGTCCACATGATAAACATTTTCAACATTATTTTGTTTCTCATCAACATCAAGAACATAGAGGCCATTAAATGAACTTGCAATACCATAGAGAATTTCATTTAAATAAATATAAAACTTCTTATTTACAATAAGAAAATTATACCCTTCATTATCCAAACAAGAAACTGAAATAATATTCCTACTCAAATCCGGAACATAGTAACAATTGTTCAAAACAAGTACTAAGCCACTAGGTAAAGTTACATCATATGTCCCTACGGCTAATGCAAAGAACTCTTGCTCCATTCCCCACACGTAGGTCAACTTCACCTTGTTTGAGTAGCTTCCTATTCCTTAGTCCCTGCACATTTAAAAAAATGTGAGATCCACATCCGATATCTAATACCCATGAACTAGAAATAGAAAGGAAAATATCTATCATATAGATACCTGAATCAGAAGCAATCGTATGGCCCTTCTTCGCCTTGAGGCCTTCCTTGTAAGCCTTGCAATTACGCTTCCAATGACCAACCTCTTGGAAATGGTAGCAAATCGCATCCTTTTGAGTTGCCTTGGAAGCCTCTCCGGCAACGACAACTTTTGCCTTAGGTTTAGCAACACTTGCTTTACATTTTCCATCTTTCTTGAACCCTTTACCTTTGTTAACCATTAACACATTTGTCGTTTCGGGCTTCTTGATATTCTTCTCTGCGGTCTTATGCATCGCATGCAATTCCGAGAGATTTTTATCCATGCCACTCATGTGATAGTGCATTATAAAATGACCATAACTTTCAGGCAATAAATTTAACATCAAATTCGTGGCGAGTTCCAAACTCATCGGATTTCCAAGCCTTTCGAGACGCTCAATGTGACCCTTCATCTTAAGGACATGAGCACCAACCGACTGCCCCTCTTGCATCTTGCATGCAATTAGGTCTTTAACCACATCATACCTCTCTTGTCTTGCTTGAACTTGAAACATTTCCTTTAAGCACTCAGCAAGATCAAAGGCAGCTTCCATGTGCTCAACGTCCTTTTGAAGGGCCTTAGACATGGTGGCAAGCATAAGGCATGTCACATCATTAGAATCATCAACATGTTTCTTGTGAGCATCCTTATCTGTCCTTGAAGCATTGGCAGCAGGTGGAGGTGGAACGGGTTTGTCAAGAACGTACATTTTCTTCTCTTGCCTTAGAACAATTCTTAGGCTTCTGATCCAATCAAAATAGTTTGTACCATTTTCTTCGAGCTTGTCCTTCTCAAGGACTGATCACAGCGACAGGGGTTGATTATTCTGAGTTGTCATTACTACAATAAAATATGCAAACAATGAAACACATAAGTATCAACACATTTATCATCTAAGAGCAAATAATGTATTTCATAAATACTCCCACTAAATTATACACCTTCAAATACAAACATGTATCATATAATTATAGTAGGCTACGATCCATATTTCACTTGATTTATGTTTAACTGAGTCAATGCCCGAAATCATGCTATTTAGGTAGAAACATCAATCATATCATATATGACTCTTAGATCTTTTATGAGATTTCCTTAGACATCTTATGTCAAAAACATGTTTTAAATCTCATCTATGCCTTGGGTCAAATCTCATTTGAAAGCATCAATTAAGTCAAAACCTTTTTCAAACTTATGAGACATGGAACGATGCACCTAACTGAGTCAAAGCTACATCAACCATTATCTCATCTTGATAACAAATTAAGATATAATGATGCACCCAACTGAGTCGAAACTATATCAAAATACCTTAAAATTTCATAAGTGTTCTAATCAAGGAATGGCATAAGACTTAAATATTTAGAAGGTTTTACACATAATAACAAACATCGCATGGTTGAAACATAAATCTTATGTGTACATAATCATGAACATAGGGCTTCACAAAATTTCATACAAACACTTTGATCCAATTTTGAGATTTTACCAATCTACTTTAATCATATTAAAAAGATCAATAACCTATGTGATAAACTAATCATATTAATTCATCATAAATCATGACCATGGCATATCACATATACTTGTTTTCATAAAAAAAATACATAAAATCTAGATCTATTACATATAGCATGGATAGCAATTAATCAAATTAAATCTAGCATGCCAATTTCAATCCTAATCATGGTAAGACGCGGCTCTGATACCACTGTTGGGTTTTGGGGTTACAAATGCAGCGGAAATATTTATAAAACACACAAAACCCTAACCTTTAAATTCGTCTAGCATGAAGAGATTAGAAACATGAAATAGATTTACATACCTTAATGCGATTAAGTTTGTTCGAAAACGGATCTTCAAAGTGAATCTCAAAACGAATCTCAAAAACTGTTGATGAAGTTTTTGATCTTCTCCTTGTTCTTACTTGGTGATGAATCAACGGTTGAAGTCTTCAAGCTTTTGGTGATAACGCAATCACCCTCTATCGGTAATCCACACGCGAACGGATCAAGATCAATATCTTGTTAGATTGCTAGATGATCCCCGATTGTTGAATCAATATTCAACAATCAATGGCTGTTTGGTAGAATTAATCTATGGAATTTGATCTTCGATTCGTAATCAAAATCAACCAATTAGTGTTTCAAAAACTCTAATTTTCGTCACCTATGGCTGGGACAAAAGGATTCTATTTATACTTGTTATAAATCCCTAACCTTTAGGGAAAAGAGTCCTTTTTCCAAGCCAAAATGGACTTCCAGCGCCGCCAGGACGAGTCGTCCCCAGGGGCACGACTTGTGAGCACGAGCCGTCCTAAGGGGCACGAGTCATCCCCTAATTCCTGTAGCCTGATACACTCGTCCACCAGGGCACTAGTCATCCCAACCATTGGGCACGAGTCGTGCCGTAGGGGACGAGTCATCCCTTGCTTTCAGTACTCTGATTCATTCGTCCCTTCACAAGGGAATAGTTGGGTCAATTGGGGACGAGTCGTCCCCTGACCCCAGGATTCACCCTTTTAGCCATTTTCAATTCGTTCTTTTATGTGTGACCCTTTAGGAATTATATTTTATGTTGGTAGTGAGTTGAAACATCAACCTCACAAGACATAAGTGACTTCTAGCAAATCATTACGTCCATCCAATTAAATATAACATCAAAGCTTGATTCCTTGATAGATTAAATGTTACAATCCTTTGTCCACGATGTCATATCGAACATGATTCATGGTCCATATCAACTCACATGTTCATTGCTTTCTCGATTCCGAATATGTTGATAATCCAAATGCATTTGATCTCTATCAAATCACTTGAGTGTGGACACACATTTCACCAACATCATTCATCGAGGGGCCCAAGCAAACATCTCTCTCAACGAGAGGGATAAATCCCATCTTGACTTATCATTCTTCCTTACAAGAATCCAATTGTGCCAACATAGCCCTTATTGCTATCCGATTAAAGACAGTGTTAGACTATATCAAACACGATGTTCATCATGTGGAAGACGATGATAATCTCAGGTTCAAAGGATTCAATGACACGACTATCATGAGATTTAATCATGACATATATGACTTATAGACCATGTCATAAATCTCATCGGTAGGTCATGTCCAGTACTTGTTCTCTAGCAAGTACCCATAAGTGTAATGTGCATCACATGCATATAATCATCTCCATGATTATCCATTACCTACTTATGCTAATTATTCACAATAACTAGGGACGCTGTTCAATATAATAAACATGTAAACAAATAATGAACCAAATTAACTTTATCTATAATAAATGATAAAGACGATTACATATCGATTTAAGTCTCCGGGCTATCTTTCTCGAGGTGACTCTACACATCATCGTAGTTGAGCGTGATCTTCCCTCTACTATCCCTCCTATTCCTCCAAGGCTGGGTCCAACAAAGCATGGTGGGATACCCCATCAAGACCTCGTCATGACGGTCCCACTCTTGGCACTGAAAGAGCTTATAGCACGACACCTGCCACAGAAAGAATATAACATTCAGAAAAGAAAGGGATGGTAATGACATAAAAAGGACAAAAATAAAAAGCCATACCTCCAGAGCAAACTAAAAGCATCCCAAAGAGATGGCCTATCCCCTGCTAAACTTATCCATAGCAAAGTAGAGCTTAGCTAAACCTGCCTCTCCCCAGGCAATGTCACACAGTACACACCCTCTCTAAATCAACTAATGACTCAAGAGAAGGAAAGAGAGCCATGGTAGCATGGTTCAAAAATAAGGTCAGAGAAAGGGCGAGCCACAAAAATGAGCGGGCCAACTGCTCCGCAGACACTCCCCTGGGATCCCGCGGATACCTACCAATATTGGTCGTGATCTTCGCCTCGAGATCGAAATATTGCATGCCCAATCCCTTACGAGGCATAGGCTCAAACCCCAGTAACTCAATCAAATGCTTGTCAGACATACGGTCCCTCCACTTCACTGACTCCCTTTTAAAGGACAGACCAGTGATAGCAGCATAATATGTAGGAGTCACCATTACCTCCCCCTAACCGAGATAGAATGAATGCGTGGTATCCCACCAAAACTCGGACAAATCTAGAAAAATGCCCTTGTTCTTCTTAGTCGAGGATACTCCAGCTAGGTTCTCCATGAATACGTTCAGCCCCGAATCAATGACTAGTCTCCGAGGACTAGGTCTCACTTCCCAGCAGTTATCCGGCATACTCCTCCAAACCTCTACCACAGTCTCAATCACTACCAGAAAAAGGTCATTTAGCGACGGAATTAACAGCGACGGACATATTCCGTCGCTAAATAGCGGCGGAATATAGACTTTAGCGTCGGAATTATTTTGGCGTCAAATTTAGCGACGGAATTTAATTCCGCCGCTAAAACGAATATTCCTCGAATATTCGTTTATTTCCGCCGCTAATTTGGCGGTTGATTTACCGACGGAATATTCCGCCGCTAAATCTTTATCAGCGACGGAATTATTCCGCCGGTGAAAATATATCATTTTTTTATTTTTTTATTTATCAGCGTCGGAAATATTCCGACGGTGAAATTAAAATATTTTTTATTTTTCTTTTTGAAATATTACACCGACGGAATATTTCCGACGGTGAAATTAAATGTTTTTTTTTTTTATTAAACACCGACGGAATATTTCCGCCGCTGATAATTTAATATTTTTTTATTTATCAGCGACGGAAATATTCCGTTGCTGATAATAAAATGTAATTTTTGTTTATTTTTAGAACTAATTAACAAAATAACAAACTAAAAAACATTAAAATATCATAAATATTTATGATATTTTTGAAAAAATAAATAAATCATAAATATTTATTAATTTTAATTTTATAATGCCATTATTTTTATTTATATAAAATATGAAAGTTATTTTAAATTACTCTCAAAAAAATAAATATGAGTCAATAAATATTATTTTTGAAAAAATAAATAAATTATAAACCCTAAACCTAATACCCTATATACTATACACTATATACCTATATACCATATACTATACCCTATACTTATATACTTTATACTTATATATACTATCCTATACTATATTTATACCTATACCCTATGCCACATACCTATACCCTATACCCTATACCCTATACCCTATACCCTATACCCTATACCCTATACACTATACCCTATACCATATACCCTATACCCTATACCATATGCCCTATCAATGACAAGGACCGCTGCCCACAATGCAAGGGCGAAAAGGTTGTACAGGAGAAGAAGGTCTTGGAAGTGGTTGTGGAGAAGGGTATGCAAAATGGACAGAAAATTACATTCCCAGGAGAAGCCGATATGATGAAGCTCCTGACACTCTTACTGGAGACATAGTCTTTGTACTACAACAGAAAGAGCACCCAAAGTTCAAGCGAAAGGGTGATGACATATTTGTTAGGGGCTAAATATCGTTTACCTAAATTCCAAGGGAGTCAAATGCAAAATCTCTCCTTTTCAATTTCAGATCTACAAATAGCTGGACCGGATCGGATGGATTAATTTCACAATAAACGCGCCAAGTTGGCGCTCATTTAAAATTTCAAAATTTCCGAACGAACAACAAGCAGAGATAATCCAATTCAAACTTTCAAACCAAATTAATCGGACACCTCTAAATCCCTCTCTCCCATCTCTCTCTCTCTCTCTCTCTCTCTCTCTCCAAAGAATTGAATTTGAAAAAAACAAATATCGAGCCGCTCTTACCCCGGTGCTATTTCATCTTTAATTTCGTGTAATTCCACATTTCAATTCTCTCCCTTCCTGTCGGGTCCGAATACGGGTTCGACTTCCCGCATTCCTTGACTTCCGAACAATGCAAGGCCCTAGAGGGTGTCGCCTCCTAAGCCTTCATCGCAGGATGACAGGATATGGAGCTCGATGATGAGTGCGAGGAGACAACCCTTCACGATGTCAACATTGAAGCTTACGATGTAGATGATGACATGCACGGTGGTGGGGGCCAGAGAGTACAGTGTGCTCAGCAGTAATGATGTGGGTCTTTGTTTTCTGGATATCTTAGTTATGACTTATGATACAATAATCTCCAGAGTGTTGTCTAATAGTTGGTTAGTTCCTTTTTTTGGACTAATCTTGTTTTTGTTTTATTTTGGATAAAAAATTTAAAATTGTATGCAATTTACCAATTTGGGAATAGGGTATAGTGTATAGGGTATAGGTATAGGTATAGGGTATAAGGTATAGTGTATAGGAGTATAGTGTATAAGTATAGGGTATAGGTATGTGGTATAGGGTATAGGGTTTAGTGTATAGGGTATAGTATAGGGTATGTATAGGGTATAGGGTATAGTGTATGTGGCATAGTGGTATAGGGTATAGGGTATAGTGGTATAGGGTATAGTGGTATGTGGTATGTGGTATAGGGTATAGTGTATAGTGGTATAGTGTATAGGGTATAGGGTATAGGGTATAGGGAATAGTGGTATAGGGTATAGGTATAGGGTATAGGGTATAGTGGTATAGGGTATAGTGTATAGTGTATAGGGTATAGTGGTATAGGGTATAGGGTATAGTGGTATAGGGTATAGGGTATAGGGTATAGGGTATAGTGGTATAGTGGGTATAGGGTATGTGGTATAGGGTATAGTGGCATGTGGTATGTGGCGTAGTGGCATAGGGTATAGGGCATGTGGTATAGGGTATAGGGTATAGGGGTATAGGGTATAGGGTATAGGGTATAGGGTATAGGGTATAGGGGTATAGGGTATAGGGTATAGGGTATAGGGCATAGGGTATAGGGCATAGGGCATAGGGTATAGGGCATAGGGTATAGGGTATAGGGTATAGGGGTATAGGGTATAGGGTATAGGGTATAGGGTATAGGGTATAGGGGTATAGGGTATAGGGTATAGGGTATAGGGTATAGGGTATAGGGTATAGGGTATAGGGTATATGGTATAGGGTATAGGGTATAGGGTATAGGGTATAGGGGTATAGGGTTTAGGGTATAGGGTATAGGGTATAGGGTATAGGGTATAGGATATAGGGTATAGGGTATAGGGTATAGTGTATAGGGTATAGTGTATAGGGTATAGGGTATAGGGTATAGTGTATAGGGTATAGTGTATAGTGTATAGGGTATAGGGTATAGGGTATAGGGTATAGTGTATAGGGTATAGGGTATAGGGTATAGGGTATAGGGTATAGGGTATAGTGTATAGTGTATAGTGTATAGTGTATAGGGTATAGGGTATAGGGTATAGGGTATAGGGTATAGGGTATGGAGCATTTACCGGTCCACTTGGCATACGAAGCTAGAGTCGGTGGTCCAGTTCAATACAGATGGATGTATCCATTTGAGAGGTAATTGAATTTATTCTATTTCTAAATAATTTGAGCGTTAACAATATACCTTCTTTAACATTATTTATGTTTTAATCTACGAATGACTTTTAGGTATCTAGGCCAATTGAAAAGGAAGATGAGCAATAGGGCCATGGTCGAGGCCTCAATTTCAGAGGCTGTTATCATAGATGAGATTGTTGCCTTTGTCGGAACATATTTTCCTCCTGATGTTGATACGAGATTGACTAGGGTTGGCCGCAATTACGATGGTGGTTTTCCGTCTAAGGGAAACATCTCTGTATTTTCATCCCCCGGCCTGGTGCTCGCAAACGGGTTGGTACGCGTACGTTAACCGCTAAAGAGTTTGCCGCGGTCGAAACGTATGTTCTTCTTAACTGCGATGAGGTTGGGGAATATATCAAGTAAGTCATTGATGTTATGTTTACGCCTCGTCGATTAAATTATGCATGTTTAATTACCTGCATATGAAATGCCTTGTTTAACCCTATTGCGTATGTTTGAAGATTTAGCTCAGATTTATCTCCGTAACTCATCGCAACTAGGACAAAAGAGAATTTCCAACCGGCTAAGGAAATATGTAAATATTTCGTTTCATTCAAATTTATTCTATACACTTCTTTAAACATTCAATCTTAAAATTGTATTAAATTGGTTACAATATTGTCTTATAGATAGTTGAACATCCGGTGATGCCAAAGTGCGAGGTTAAGACATTTAGCATCATCTCCGTACTTGAACGTTCATTTATACAACGGTTATTTCATGAATGGCTATGTGTTTCATACCAAAGCTTACGGGGCTCTAAATTGACGTGGAATAGCGGTGTGAAGCTTATAGGGAATGATTATTATGGCGTCTGAAAGAAGTAGTCGAGGTGGAGTATTTCGGTAGAAACGGTGTTGTCTTGTTCAATTGTGATTGGCGGGATGCTGTGCGAGGTGTTAAGAAGCACCCCATATTTGACCTCGTCGATGTAAAGGACTCGTCAGTACATAATGGCGACGACGTCTTCATCTTAGCATCTCAAGCACAACAGGTATACATGACTCCCTACCCTCGTCCGCGACCCGACGGATTGTGGGTCGTTTGGATGACCAAGGCTAGGAGCATGATTGACAACCTACCCTCGTCGACAACTACGTAGTCGTCATTAGAAACACCCTATAAAGAGGATGAAATGCCGTTGCCACCTAACGTTTCATCGCCTAATCATCCATTAGATGATGTCACTCATATTCCTCAAAATGTTGATGAACCCGAGGAGGATATCTTACATTGAATTTGCCAACTCCCCGCCTCGTTCGTGTCATCTCGCGCACATTGATATTGATGAATCGAGAGGAAGAGGAAGCGGAAGAGGAAGAGGAAGAGGAAGAGGAAGAGGAAGAGGAAGAGGAAGAGGAAGAGGAACCGAGTTTGATTCATCGTAGTCCGAAGACGAAGATGAAGAACTCGAGTTTTGTAGTAATTCGAGAGTCCATGATGATGATGGGGACGAAGATTAATAATAGTTTAAAGTTTAAAATTGTATTGTGAATGCTTTAGATTATTAGAACTTTAAAGTTTTATATGTATTGTGAATGCTTTAGATTATTAGAACTTTAAAGTTTCATATGTATTGTGAATGCTTTAGATTATTTTTAATATCCGTCGTTTTATATATATTGTGAATGCTTTAGATTATTAGAACTTTAAAGTTTTATATGTATTGTGAATGCTTTATATTATTAATAGTTTAAAGTTTTATATGTATTGTGAATGCTTTAGATTATTAGAACTTTAAAGTTTTAGATGTATTGTGAATATATTGTTTCCTATTGTTAAAGTTGTATATTTTAATATTTTTACCGTAATACAAGATATGAGTTCTAGTAGAAAGGGCAAGGGTAAGAAGACTAAGCCTATTTACACATTGATTACCGGGACGCAACCGTCCCGATCCGGTAGCGATGATGTCGACCCTTCACGCAAAGAGTACTAGCTCCACCTCTGGGGCCGGTACTCGGACTACTCACTGTCGATTCCCGAGGAGGATATTTGTCAGGGATATCATCACTTTATGACCCGTAAGTAACTCTTCATTAATTTGATATAAGTTGGTTCCTTTTTGCTTTATATATAATTCATTATTTAAGTTAAAATGTTATTGTATAAATATACTTGGCAGTGTTTGTAGGTGGATACCCCACCACAGTGGACTAAGATCGGGCAATACGGCGGTCTCGAAAAATGACCGAGTTTTGGCCCAAGCTGGAAAAAATTGCCACAGAGGCATAAGGACGATGCGTGGGATGAGTTTAAGGTAATGTGCTAATGGTTTTTATTTAAAACTTAAATGTTAGTTTGTTATTAAAATGTTATAATTAATAATGATTGTACTCTTTTAGTTTTGTAATGTTATCATTATATGTTGTAGGCTAAATATTATTGGGCGCCGGACATCGGCGATGCGACGGCTAGATATGTTTTCGATGAGCGAGGCTCACAAGCTATTTAAGGATTTTATTTGTAACATATTTATCTATCCTTAATTAGTTTAATTAACAATGATTATACTCTTTTAATTTTATAATGTCATCATTATATGTTTACGAGATATTCATATTTTTTATAGGTACCACGAAGAAAAATTATTATACTACTCGGCTCGCGAGGCGGGAGAACAGCCCTTGTGTCCTACTTTTATGACCGATGAGGTGTTTGGTCAATTTTGCGAATATTGGGGGTCGGTGCGGCGAAGGCTATATCCGAACAGGCCAAGGCCAATAGAGCAGTGCTCCTCGGGGTCGGCGGCGTTGCATACCGGGGGACGCTCACGGCCGCCGAGCATCACGACCGCATGGTATGTATGTTAATTTAAATGTAGTAGTGTATGGATGCTTTTAAATAGGTTTATGTACGTATGTTAGCCGGGAGCCAATGTTGATGCTATGAAATCCATAGTTTTAGTGTAAATGTAGTGTATGCATGCTTTTAAATCGCTTTAAATGTTGCATTTATATATACAATTTCAAATTAATAATCTCGCTTATTTTATTTATAGGAAAGGGAGTATGGTCCGAATATCAGCTTTTGTGGATGTTTACGCTAGCACCCATATTCGGAATTCTACGCCGCCCGATCAACCTCCGCAATGGGTTGACGATCGATCCGCTAATGCCTTTGTAAGTAAACTATCATTAAATGACTTGATTTTGAATATGTAAATTTATTTATGTACCTTACATTGTGTATATGATTATAATTGTTTGTTTTATTTTTCAGCCGCATATCAAGCCGCCGTTGTTCCCGAAGGAACGCCTCCCGCGAGTCCGTCCCCTTCGTGCTCGATGTTTGGCACGAGGTCACCTCTCGTGGGACATCCAAGGAGAGGAGCCCGAGTGTTAGGGATGGGGGATTACGGGCGGCAATGCCCGTCGACGTCGACCGGCCGTCGGCGAAATGTAGCCCACCACGTTTCATGATCCGAGGGTCAACACTGGAGGCTGCGGCTGAGGAGGAGAAACGCGAGCGGGCAAAGCTTGCGGATGCTTTGGCGGTTCGGGACGCAGATGCGGGGAGGAGAACGATCGACGTCATGCGTAGATTCAAAGACAACATGCAGAGACTCAAAGACAATTGGCGCTGTTGATGGCTCATCTCGGCCAGGACTCCCAGGGTAATTTCCAGCGTCCCCCAGGTTGATTGCGGATTTTTTTAGACATTTTTGTATTAAATTATACTTGTTTGTAAACATTTGAGACATTTGGTACCCGCGGGAGCCCCTCCCCGCCTCTCCCCCCGCTCCACCCCTCTCCCCCCCTCTCCCCCCTCTCCCCCCTCCCCTCCCCCTCCCCCTCTCCCCCTCCCCCTCCCCCTCCCCTCCCGAATTGGTACGGTGGTATTTAGTTTTTATTTGGTACGCTGATATTTGAATTTTAGTTTTTATAGTTTTAGTTTTATAAATTGAAATGTTATATCAGGTACAAAAAATTTTGGTTTATTGATATTTTAAATTATTTTTTTTAAATTTATTTCAGAATCAGCGACGGAATTTTCCGTCGCTGAAATTAATGCTGAAATAAAAATTAATTAAATAAATTAATTTCAGCGACGGAATTTCCGCCGCTATAATCATTTAATTTTTATTTAATTTTTGATTTCAGCGGCGGAAATTTCCGTCGCTGTAATAAAATTTAAATTAAAATTAAATAATTTCAGCGACGGTAATTTCCGCCGCTGAAATAATTTAATTTTAATTTAAATTTTATTACAGCGACGGAAATTTCCGCCGCTGAAATTAATTTTTATTACAGCGACGGAAATTTCCGCCGCTGAAATGAAAATTTAATTAAATTAAATTAATATAGCAGCGGAATTTTCCGTCGCTGAAACCATTAATTCACCGGCGGAATTAAATTCCGTCGGTAAAAGAAAAAAATAGCGGCGGAAATTGACCCGTCGGAGCACTGCGACGAGCTGGTAGCGGCGGACCACCGACGGAATTTTTCCGTCGGTGATTTATTTTAGCGACGGAAATATAATTTTAGCGGCGGAAATTTCCGTCGCTAAATGACCTTTTTCTGGTAGTGAATAGACCCCTGCGTCTTCATCTTCTTGGCCTTCCCCGACAAGGGCGCCTCATCCTGCAGGTAAACGCATCAGAAGTATGTCAATAAACTCCAACACAACACTTAGCAGTAATAAACGCTGCATAAAAGAAGAAATGACACATATCATTCACATTTTATCTCAAAAGCCCGTTCCCACATGGCACATTTTATTTCAAAAAATCCCGTTTGCACACAGCACATTTATTTAAAAAAAGCCCGTTCCCACACGGCATATTTTATTTCAAAAGGCCCGTTCCCACACGACACATTTTATTTCAAAAAAGCCCATTTCCACACGACACCATTTATCTCAAAAGCCCGTTCCAAACGCGACACACTCCATGTTCAAAAGACCATCTCAAGAAAGGCATTTTTTCTTTCAAAATTTGTCATCCCAATTTCAACAAATTTTGTCACACTTTGATAATTACAAACAAAATCCTAAACACTCATGCTTCGCATTACATACAAAAAACAAACCATGTTCATCAAATCATCCTAAGGTACAAACAACTCAAGCATGCAAAATACCATTTCAAAGGAGACACTTTATTTATTCAAATCAAAGCTAAACTCCATGTTATTCAATAAAAATTACATATCCATAACCCATATGCATTCAATTTTGATAATCCATCATCAATTTCACAAAATAAACATGGAAAGATCAAAACCCCAAAATGACAAAACTAAGCCCTCGTTCTAACATGTCATCCTTCAAAACCAAAATCAAAAATGAAATTTGGGTTCTTACCTCCATTTTCGCCTTCCCCTTTGAGTTATGCTTATGTACATCCGGATACAACTCGTCCGGATTGATTGTGGAAGGCTTGTAATTTGAAAAATTCCTTTGTAAATCCAACCTCCTTTCAAGAACTTCTTGGCTCCTTTGGTGACGAACTCGCCTAATTTCCTCGGCCATGATGAAGGTTTAGCAAAAGGGAGGAGATTTTGGCGAAACTTGGTTCAATAATGGTAATTTCTCCTTCTCTCTCTCTCTCTCTCCCGCGGCTGAAGCTTGAAAAATTAGGGTGAAATGGCGACATTTTAGCGTGATTCTGTTTTAAAAACACCAGTTTTCCCCTCAGATCCGTGCGGACCACATAGTAAAACTGTGGTGAAGCCGCATGGGCCTCCTTGCAATCTCTAGGAAATTGACCTTTCTGCCCCTATAATTTACCCTTGGCAGTCCAAAAGCCATCTCCTGCAAATTTATGCATTTTGATCCCCAAAATAACTATCGGTCGGCATCGTAAGCCCGAACCTTTCTTCGGCCGTCATCGTAAGCCCGACCCTCTCTTCGGCCGTCATCGTAAGACCGAACTTCTCTTCTACCGTCATCTTAAGCCCGAACCTCTCTTCGGTCATCATCGTAAGCCTAAACCTCTCTTCGGCCGTCATCATAAGCCCGAACCTCTCTTCGGCCGTCATCGTAAGCACGAATCTCTATTCGACAGTCATCGTAAGCCCGAATCTCTCTTTGGCCGTCATCGTAAGCCCAAATCTCTCCCTAATTTGAGTGGCAAAGTATTTCCAAACAAGAAATCACGAACTTCCCGGAGAACATAAAATCTTGTTAGGGTCTTGACGCCTACACAGAACAAATCATTCCCAATACAGGTCGAAACCCCTCCTAATCGTTCTCAACTTAGGTACAGACACCTCCAAACAGTCTCACCTAGGACGAATACCTCCGAATCATTCCCAACAGGTTGAGGCACCTCCAAATTATCCTCATACTAGAACTACGATTGGCTTGATTCCCACACGATATACCTAGGAATCTTATCAAAGGGTCCAACCGTCCAACCAACTCGATCATTTATCTCTCCCTCCCGACGAGCGATCCAGATCGGGAGTCTTATTTTTATTGAGAACCCCACTTCCTTCATAAGTGATGTCGCTGAGAGGCTTCTGTAAGTACCCCAATCCGGACCGCTCTCCATCTGAGCATGTGGGAAGGATAACACGGGTTTGATTATCCATAATCACAAAGTCCCGTTACTCTCCGAGCATTAAATTGACCAAACGAGGCAAAAAGGACCTGTTGTATATTGAAAACATCAGAAGAAACTCGTAGGAATAACAAAAGTCAAAAACATACTGACATCACATCTTGGTCCCCACGGATCACCTTGCAAAAGGCAAAGGAATTCCGTACGGACCTCTTTGCCATTTTCAGAGGCTATAAATACAGCCCTCTTGCTCCTTCATTTGGGACAAGAAAGTTTGAAAATAGTGAGAACATTAGGGGAGATTCTGCATAAGTGATAGCATAATTTTTCTCCTTCTTATCACCTTAACAAATCAAACTATTTCTCAACAAAATCAAACCTTAGAAAGATAGAAAAGGATCAGTATTAGTGAGATCCCCTTACAAACCCTAATAATACTCTAAATCTTTAACTTTCAAGTCTTTAATCTATTTATAAATCATTTTTTTGAATAATATCATCTATAATGTAGTCTTTTACTTCTCGCACATTGTAGATCCAAACCAACTAAATGATTCTAAAATACTTTACAAGAATAATGTGCTTAAAAATAAAAGTCTAATGGAGATAGTGGTTTATTTATAACTATTTCAAGCATTGTCTTCCATTGCTTACTTATGTGTTTATTTCCTAAATCATCTCTTCATCCATTTATCTTTTTAAGTTACTATGATACAAGTAACCCTAAATCTCCAATGATGAACTCATCACTCATGTTAAAGATGTGGTTATAGGGATTATGGTCACAATGTTGATTTAACTTTATTCCTTCTAATTTCTGCCTAAAATGTGACAAAAGTTCAAGTTTAAACTTTCAAAATATCTCTCATTTCTTTAATTTAAGCAAACAATCTCCATTGTTGTCTCTCAAGAAAAGCTCAAAACCACCATTGTTGTACTATCCTATGATTTGGAGATGACAACTCTATGATTGGACATTTCCCCTTTTTTTGGTTTTAATGATCAATTTTCTGTACAGTTTAGTAGCTGTCACCTTTCTTTTTTAAGTCTAATCAAATTAATATTAGAAATTAAATGAGATACAGAAAAGCAGCATACTACACATGGTCATTCATACGGACCTCCTTGTAAAGGAGCATTAATCCGTACGGATCAGTCTGTAGCATGTAATATTTGTTCAGTTTTCCAGTTTCAGATTTATTTTAAACCCCCTTCTTTATCAAGATAAACAGTTTTCTCTAAAAGTGCACATTTTTCTCTTTTCTTTTAGCTACAAAGTCACTTGATTTAAAAACACACACACACACACACAATTTTCAAAAAAGGTTTAGAAAGTCTCATATATATGAGGCATTTCGGGTGATCACTAAAATCTCTTCCCGAGGCGTAACGTGATCTTCGAACTCAAGATCTTACTTCAAAAAGCCTTTTGTCAATGGTTTGGGCTCACAAAACAGCATGGCAACTCTCTTTTCAAAGAAATTCATCCGTTCAATATTTCAAACATTTTCATTTTCCAAAAAAAAAAAGAACAATCCGACACGCTCGGGCGGTTCCGGATCGGGTAATTTTAGCGTGCAATTTGTAATCACGAGTGTTAAGTTGTAATCCTGACCACAAATTCAAATAGTTCTAGGCCGAGCTAGATGTTGACCACGCATCCAGCTCATTGACGAGTATTAAGTTGAATCCTTACCACAGATTTAACTTAGTTTTGAGCCGAGCTGAATGCTGACCACGCATCCTGCTCGTTAAAGAGTATTAAGTTGAATCCTGACCACATATTCAACTTAGTTTTGAGCAGAGCTGAATGCTGACCACACATCCAGCTCCTTAAAGAGTATTAAGTGGAATCCTGACCAAAGATTCAACTTAGTTTTGAGCCGAGTTGAATGTTGACCACGCATCCAGCTCGTTGACGGGTATTAAGTTGAATCCTAACCACAGTTTCAACTTAGTTTTGAGCCGAGCTAAATGCTTACCACGGATCCACCTCGTTGAAGAGCGTTGAGTTGTGCTCTGTTGAGATGTTAAAAGTTGTCAATCAAACAAAGTTTTGATCAAAGAATTGTATCACGAAGGCACTATTATTATGGGCGCTCACAAAGAGTTGTCGCTTACAAAACATAAAAACGTTTGGGTGCTCAAAAAGAGCTATCCCCAAGAAACAAATTTATGATAGGGTGCTCGAAAATAGCTATCCCTTACATATGGAAAAAATGATTACTAAAAAAGGAAAATTGCCACTAGAAGTATTTGAAAAGATGGTCCGAGTGTCATGGGTTCTTGAGCTCATTGCCTTATGGAGTTTTCAATATGTAAGTGCCTTCTTTGATGATGCGTACCACTATGAACGGTCCTTTACAGTTTGGAGATAGTTTGTTTTGCTCGGTTTTGCTCTCCGTAGCCTCAATTTTTTTGCAGAACCCAATCTCCTTCCCTGAAACCCCTCTTGTTTACCCTCCTGTCGTGGTACCTTTTGGTTTTGACGACACGAGTTTTGGGTCCGATATGTACCACGAACCAGGTGCGTTAATCCTACTGTAAAACCAACTTAATGCCATAAAAATGTTTAACACACGAGCTAATCTGGCTCGACAACACATAAACAATACCAAAAACCACTATAGGCTAACTACCTCATCTAATAAACATGAAAATCTAGAGTTATATACAATTCTATACAGGCCTGGCTACACATGCCGACACCAAAAGATAAAAAACACCCCAAGTCAATCACTATACAAGGCTACCCCAAAATACAGAGTTTAAATAACTCTGTACAACCATCGTCGTCACAAACATAAACATATACAAGTTGTATAAAGCAGCTACCCAAAAGAGCAGCAACTTGCTTAGAGATCCCTTATAAGTCATACCTCACTCCTCTCGCTTGGGATATAAGGAAAACAAATAAACAAGGAAACGGGGTGTGACGAAACCCAATAAATTTCTAATGCAACTACATGACATACTATCATGAATAAATAAATATAATAACAATACAATAAATTATTCTTAATAATTAATACTATCATCAATTAGCACGTAGCACATAATGAGAGGCTATTCCAACTCACCATGCATCACATTATGCTGAAGTAACACATAATAAAGGATACGTGATCGAGGTTATCCCTTAAATCGTTTTCACCAGCCTTATTTCTCCATATCATTTCAGAAGTGTTGTTGCTGATGTCTTTGTTGCTGTCGCAGCACACATATTAATTAGAATGTTGCTGGTGTAGTACAATAATGATCTGTTATCCAGTATCAAATCGAGTGGACTCTAATCCCTACAATCTAGAAATGCCCGATATATAGCTAGACAAAGTCACACTTATTTCTATAACAGTGGGAGCTATTCCCCTAACATGTCCAGTAGTAGGAGGTACAACAACATATATGATGGCCTATGATATTACGTAGTCCCAGCCCCAGTAATAACCGTACGTCATCATACCCTGAAGCACACATGCCAGCTGGACTCAAATACAATGCACAAGTATATATTTACTTGACGAAACCATATCACATTAGGTCCCAAAGTAGTGGATATTTTTTAAATCAACAATGTAATCATTAGTTCCACAATCAAATTTTACGCAATATTTGTGAATACAAATCAACATCAAGTCACATAATGTGTCACATAAATATTTCAATCTATTACAATAACAATATTAATATAACGTAATTACAAATTTTATATCCAATCACAATATTATTATATTGTAATTACAAATTTATAGCTCCTAATTTATCACAAAAACTTATTTTACGACTTGGGTAAATTTATTACACCCTAAATGACCCCGTTTAGTATTTTACTAATTTTGGACCAAAATTATTAATTTTTGTATCGCTATTACACCGCCCAAAAAATTACTATTACTAACAATAATAACAATCATTTGGGTAAATTTATTTTTATATTAACAAAATTTATAAACAATATTATTTCTATCCACAATTCCATATTTTACAGTAGAAGCATCAGATATAGTATATATGAACATTACAATAATTAAAAAAAGAATAATAAAGGGAATAATAACTTGTCTATTGTCGAAATTATACTAAAAAAAAATAATTTAATTTGGTATAAATGATTTACTCGACTCCATGAGTGCGATGATACAGTCGAATTAAAGAAAGGAGGGTTAGATTAAAAGTGACGGTGAAAACTAGGGTTGGAAAACTTCAGTAGAATAGAATGGGACGGAGGAGGAAGAAGTCGAACTCACTCGTGTCTCCAGAGACTTCGTATGAAGTTTCATTCATTTTATATAAATGAAATTTCATATAAGCTCCTCCAACATTAAGCTATTGCAACTAAATCCTTTTCGGTTTCAACTTTTACACTTTACTGCCTTATTGTTCTTCATATATTTTTAATTAGATTTTGATAAATACTAATTCAACTAATTAACTCTTATTAATTTTAAATTATTCATCAACTAACTCAAATTAATTTATTAACTTATTTTAATAGATCAAATTATTCACTAAAATGTTAAAATTTAACACAAAATAAATCATAAATATATAATGCAATGCATGAAATGATATGCAATTGAGTCGGGTGTTACACCCTCTCCCCCTTAAAATAAATTCGTTCTCAAATTTACTTACCGAATTTATCAACAACTATTGTTATATGTCCCACATTTTCTTTCATGTTTTCCATATAGCCTTTTCAATTTCCTAATTTGACCATTAAGGTTTGACAACAAGTATTCGTTTCATACGCAAGATCTATTTATTCAAATCAAATATTCTTAAAGGTCGTTTCCTTTAAACAAAACAAACTGAAACTAAATGGTCTCGTAGTCAAGCACTAACGACTCATGTTACATACATTTACGAATCACAGATTCATGAAATACCCTCTCTGACATTAATGATGGTAAATCCACTCTATAAAATAATTGTCTAATCCTTTCAACTATTTCAAATTTTCCTATATATATCAAGGATTCAACATTCGTTAGTTTTAAATCAGTTGTGCCTTTTAAGGTAATACTTTCGCAGAGACACAGTCGATTTCTTGAAACACAAGATCTTGTTATTGGTTATCAAAATAATACTTCTGCCAACTTTAAATTGTAAGTAATCTATCTCTAATTATCTTTACACTCTCAATTGACTATTATACCATCTTGGGACCCAAAGTTTTGCTTCCCCAAACTTCATCCTTTTATATTGGTTAACTAACAATTTCGGTTATAGTGCCTCGTACAGAGCCATCTTAATACTCGTCTGATATATCCTGACAAACAAAATCTACTAATGATAAATGCGTATCTTGGTTACCCCTGAAATCCATTGCATATGGCTATAAAATGTCCTTAATAATCTATGTTAATTTCTCAAACTGTTGTTTAGACTAAGGGTAAAATGTTATGCTTAAAATTTAATCTAGTAACCATGCATGGAACTCTGAAAAGTTTGCTAAAATCAAGAATCTGAATAAATATTATACTTACATGCATCCCATGTGGTTGTACCATTTTTTGAACGTATAAGCAAGTAACAAAGCTAACGAGTATCACATCTCAAAACACAGAAAAATGGGCTGACTTGGTCAATCATTTCACTATAACCCAAATAGTATCATAGCTTAGTCAGAGACGTGGTAACACAATCATAAAATCTCTCATGATATATTTTCATATCCATTCATAAATCACAACGAATGTAACAAAATCGTTGGATCCTAAAATTTTGCTTTCACTTGTTGGTAATTAGAATATTGAACCTTATATTTATCAATTTCCGATTTCAAGTTATTTCACTAGTGACCTCATGTATTTAAAAGTCTCACTTGAGCTTACTCGATCTATTAGAATATAAAAGTTATATTTCTCAAAATCACAATAATCACCTATGTATCGATTCACACGGGATCCAAAATTTAAAATCATCTAGAATCTCTCCATCACCTATCATAAAAACATAGATACAAGTCTTTATATTCAGTGCATCTGCTAATAAGTTTACATTTTGTGGATTATATAAAATAGTACAGTCATGATCTTTCAGTTTCTCAATCTATATATACATTGTCTCATGCTTAGCTATTTCTAAGAAAATAACGCTTCAAACTCTTGTGGTCTGTAAACACTTCAAACTTGGCCCCAATCAAATAGGTCATCAACTAATGCAATACAAATAAACTATAAACAAATTCCAAGTTATGGATAGAACAATTCTAAACATAAGAAGTCAATATCCTCGAACTATGCGCACTAAATTTACATTCTGTATCAATATCCTCCAAGTTTACATTCTGTAAACACTTCTAAAAAGGTGTCAGTGATGAAGATAATGAAATTACCAAATTCACTAGATAATGGTAATATTTTAGATAATGGTAATATTTTATATATCCAATGGAAAATGGTAATAATGGTCAAATATACTATATAATAATAATACTAACCACATTCACTAGATAATATAAATATTAGTCAGATTCACTAATTAAGTAATTATAATACATGAGTTGTTGTCAACCATTGTTCAATTCTTGAAAATTGGCTTCATATTTGTCACCATGTACAAAAGATATACTATCTACGCTATTGTTGTTGGCCTTTTCCAGTCTACTACGTTTTCCACTTTTAAAGGATCCACAAAAATACCTAAGTTTGAAACAATATGACCCCAAAATGATACTTACTCTTCAAGAATGCACACATATTGATATTCACAAACAATTGTTTCTATCGAAATACATTTAGGACAATTCTAAGATGTTGTTTCTCCTTGACCTCTTACTTATCGTGTAACAATATGTAACAAGATGTCATCAATAATTACCACTATAAAACAATCAAGGCGTGGTTTGAATATACGATTCCACAAGTTCATCAATACTACTTGTTCATTTGTCAACCCAAAGACCGTAACCACATATTCGTAATATTTATACCTAATTGAGTTCTCTATAATTAATACACAATTGCATAGTACCTGATACATCTCATTAACACAATAGGCTTGATGAATCCCCAATCAAGTAACTTCTCAAGTTAATATTCAACACTTTTAATTCAATTGGTGTCATCTCTACACTACTTTATACATTGGTGTTGTACTTGGTAATAACTCAACACAACCCTCAAGTTACCGATCAGATAACATGATTTTCTCAGAAGAAAATATAGCTGGAAATTTCATAGATCAATCACCCTCAAAATGCAAATTAGACATTAATTGCGTAAACAAACTTACCTCTCGATGAGAATCAAAAGATTCATAATTTGTATAATGTCAATACTTTCCAATCATCACATCAATGTCTCGTATGAGTCGCACAACTAAATCAAAATGATTTATCCTCTAATAAGAAGACACATTTAATGAATTCACAAACAACCTCTCGAAACACATTTTGGATAATCCTGAGGTGCTACTAATATTTGACCTTTGACTCATAGCATACCAACACACATTGACTGAAGTTATGGTTCATCAAATCCATGAATATTGTTAGAATATTTGCTATTCGAAATCTCATAACCACAATTTCACAATGTCCATACCCGGTACGAAAAGTTGTCTTATGTATATCCCCTCAAATCAGATATTCAACTAATGAGAACTATTTCTCAAATCAAACCATGAATATATCACTAATTCATGAAGTTGATCATACAAGTCATCTATACCTGTAACGGGTATTATTTTTCACATTTAGCTAATTTAACTCTCTGTAATCAATACATAACCAAAAAGTACCACCTTTTTTCTCTACAAACAATACCAATTTATCTCCATGGAGATTTGCTAAACTTAATAAATCTTATATCAAATAATTCCTCAATTTGAATCATCAACCCTTTTAACTCAATTGGTGTCATCTATATAATGATTTAGACATCAGGGTTATACCTTTTATCAACTCAATGTATAACTCAAAGCCTCAATAATGGCATAATCCTTAGTAAAAAATACATTTGAAACTCACAAACATTGGAAATATCATCCACTTTATTATAGACATACTCTTTTCAACAACACATGCTAAGTACCCCACATATCCTTGTTATAACAATTTCTAGTCTTTCAATACAGGAATAACCCGAATGCCCAATTAAACCTATCATGTTCAAGTGCAAAATCAGGCACACATGACATAAATAAACTTACCACCTTTCGATGGAAATCAACACCTTCATGATACATATAGAGCTTATACATGCCAAGTATCACATCAGCGTCTCACATGGTTTACACCACTTAGTCAACTTATAGGGGAAAATCACCCCAAGTATATCAGATTTGTTATTTACATCAGTAGCCAATTTAGAGTTAGACTCCTATCAAAGAATATATATCTAGCATATAAGGCAAAGATAAGCTCAATTCTATAAGAAGTCGCACTCACAACATTCATAAGCCTTATACTCCCACTGAGACTATCAATATCAATATTAGTCTCATAAGTTTGGTCTCCACCATGAGACACCAATAAATAAACACTCGACGTAATTCACACACAATAAGCCCACCTAGGACATAGATCCTATCCAGACCGACAACTAACTAAATCTCTGATACCAACTTACGCGACCCGAGTTCCCGGGTCCGATATGGAGCCACGAACCTGGTGCATGAATCTTGTTGTAAAACCAACTTAATGCTATAAACCTATTTAACACACGAGCTAAACTAGCTCGACAACACAACCACAATACCAAGAACCACTACAGTCTAACTGCCTCAGCTAATAAACATGAGAATGTAGAGTTATACACAACTTTATACAGGCCTGACTACACATGCCGGCACCAAAAGATATCAAACACCCCAAGTCAAACACTATACATGGCTACCCAAAAATACATAGTTTAAATAACTATGTACAACCATGGTAATCACAAACATAAAATATAAAAGCTCCATAAAACAACATCCCAAAAGAGCAGCAACCTGCTCAGAGATCCCTGCTAAGTCGTACCTCATTCTACTCGCCTGGGATCTAAGGAAAACAAATAAAAAAGAAAACGGGGTGAGTCGAAACCCATTAAGTTACTAATATAACTACATGACATACTATCATGCATAAATAAGTATAATAACAATACAATAAAGCATTCTTAAGAAGTAATGGTATTATTAATTAGCACGTATCACATAAATAATATGCTATTGCAACTCATCATGCATCACATAATGCTGAAGTAACATATAACAAAAGATGTGTGATCGAGGTTCTCCCTTCGATCGTATTCACCAGTCTTATTTCTCCATATCATTTCATAACTGTTGTTGTTGATGTCTGTGTTGCTGTCGCATTACACATATCAATCTGAATGTTGTTGATGCAGTATAATGATGATTTGGTATCTAGTATCAAATTGAGTGGATTCCAGTCCCTACAACCTGGAATCGCCTGAAATATATCTATCTAAAGTCACGCTTATTGCTACAACGGTGGGAGTTATTCCCCTACTATGTCAATTAGTAGGAGGTACGGACACATATATGATGGCTTACGGTTATTACGCTGCCCGTCCCAGTAATAACCTTACGTCATCATACCCACGAAGTACACATGACAGCTGAACTCAAATACAATGCTCAAGTAGGTATTTACTTAACGAAACCATATCACGTTAGGCTACATAGTAGTGTACCTTTTCTAAACCAACAATGTAATCTTGTTTCACAATCACATTTTACGCAATATTGGCAAATACAAATCAACACCAAGTCACATAATATGTCCTGTAAATATTTTAACCTATTACAATCACAATATTATTATATTGTAATTACAAATTTTATATTCAATCACAATATTATTATATTGTAATTATAAATTTTATAGCTTCTAGTTTATCGCAGGAATTTATTTTACGACTCGGTAAATTTATTAAACCCTGAACGACCTTATTTAGTCTTCTACTAGTTTTGGGCCAAAATAATTAATTTTAGTATCGCTAATGTACCGCCCCTAAATTACTATTACTAACAATAATAATAATTATTTGGGTCAATTTAATTTTATACTAACAAAATTTATAAACAATATTACTGATATGCACAGTTTCATATTTTGCAGTAAAAGTATCATATATAGTATGTATGAACATTACAATTATTAAAAAGAAGATAATAACTTAGCTACTGTCGAAATTATATGAAATAAATTCAAATCTAATCAGATATAAATGATCTACTCAATTTCATGAATACGATGGTGCAGTCAGATTGAAGAAAGGAAGCTTAGATTAAAAGTGATAATGAAAACTAGGGTTAGAAAACTTCAGTAGAACAGAATGGGTCAGAGGAGGAAGAAGTCGAACTCACTCGTGTCTTTAAAGACTTCATATAGGAAGTCTCATTCATTTTATACAAATGAAATTTCATATAAGCTCCTCCAACATTAAGCTATTGCAACTGAATCCCTGAAGTTTTAACTTTTACACTTTATTCTTTTTTGTATATTTTTAATTAAATTTTGATAAATACTAATTCAACTAATTAACTCCTACTAATTTTAAATTAGTCATCAACTAACTCAAATTAATTTATTAACATATTTTAATAGATCAAATAATTCACTAAAATGTTAAAACTAACACAAAACAAATCATAAAAATATAATGCAATGCATGAAATGATATGCAATTTAGACAGGTGTTACAGGTTTTTCTGTTTGTAGTTCACCGATCTCAGGTTGGCTTCCAACCTTCTCTCATCTAACAAGTCCAGGTCTATCAGTCGACTCTCCTCGTTTTTATCCTCCTTGAGTAGGGCTACTCGAGATATGGGGATGACGAGTTCGAAAGGGGCCATGGTCTATGATCCGTAGGTGAGCACAAAGGGTGTTTCTCCGGTCGGTTCGCGCTTGGTTGTGTGAACTGCCCATAACGATGCTTGAAATTCATCTATCCAGCGTCCTGATCTCCCATCCAGATTCCTCTTTAGGGCATGGAGTACCAATTTATTTGCGGCTTACGCTTGCCCATTTCCTTGCAGTCTTGAAACATATGATTGCCAATGTTTCACCTCGAGCCTCTTGCACACTTGTCCGTGAAGGCATCCGAGAACTGAAGACCGTGGTCGGAGATAATGACACGGGGGATTCTAAATCTGCACCAAATAAATTCATGGACGAAATTGATTACGTTCTCCTCTGTGATGCTGACTAATGGTTTAGCCCCGCTCCATTTTGTGAAATAATCCATGGATATGACCACATATTGTAGTTTCCTCGTAGGGCAGGAAAAGGGCCCACGAGGTCAATCCCCCACATATCAAAAGGCCAACAAGATACCATCAGTGTCTGTTCGGTTGATGGGATTCATGGCAGGTCTTAATATCTTTGACACTTATCACACCTCTTCAAATACTTGAGCGCGTCTCACCTTATGCTTGGCCAGTAGTATCCCAGAGTCAAAATCATGTCTGCCATAGTCTGAGCTCCTCGGTATCCCCCACATATGCCCTCGTGTACCTAGGTGAGCAGATCCTTAGTTTGGTCAGGTGTGACGCATCTGAGCAGAGGTTTCGTAAACGATCGCCTGAATAGAGCTCTGTCAAGGAGGGCAAATATGGCTACTGTTTTCTTTATTATCCTCATTTCGTTCGCGTTTTCAGGGAGAACCTCCCTCTCAATATAGTCTTTTTTATCATCTATCCAACTTATGTTTGGTGTTTACATAATCTCCATGCATCGTTTAGGGCCTTGCTCACATAGAAAAATGGCTTATGTACTCTCCATTCTTCCCTGATGAGGACTGGGGCAACCACCCTATCGGTTGCTCAGAGGTAAACGTAAATAGTTTCTCCGTAAACTAGGATACTAAGTAGTGGTGGCCTTCCAAGGTAGTCCTTCAGTTGCCAGAATGACTATGAGCAATCCTCTCTCCACTCATATGATTTCGCTCCCTTGAGTGTTCGGAAAAAGGGAAGGGATCTCTCTGCTGACTTAGCAATGAAACGACCTAATGCAGCTACACGTCCGTTTATTCTTTAAACCTCCTTAATACCGATTGGCTCATTCATATTAATTAGGATGTCTATATTCTATGGGTTAGCTTCGATCCCTCGCTGAGACACCATAAAATTGAGGAACTTACCTGTCGTTACTCTGAACACGCACTTGATCAGGATTAGCTTCATATCATTGTGTCTCAAGTTTTGAAAGGTTTTATGAAGATCTCCTATGTGCTCATCGGCTTTGTTTTGATCACCATGTCGTCTATGTATGCTTCCATATTACTGCCTATCTGGATTCCAAAGACCTTATTCACCATCCTTTGATAAATAGCCCCTGCGTTCTTAAGATCGAACGACATCATTTTGTAACAGTATGTTCCTCCAGCCGCTGGGAATGCTGTGTGCTTCACATCATGCTCCGCCATCCGAACCTGATGATACCCCGAGTAAGCGTCCAAGAAATATAAGGTACGATGGCCAGAGATTGAGTCGACCAGATGATCGATTCTGGGGAATGTTGGGATTTATGGGTCCATGCGCAGCGGAATTAAGCATCTAATAACACAAAACCCAAGAGCCCTAAGATCCGTTCTATGCAATTAGGTTGAATTCATATGAGATAGAATTACCAACCTTATTTGCTTTTCGTTCTTGAGCTATCGAACAATCTATCAACGTGATTTTGAATCACAAACTTCGATCTTCAAGACTTGAATCTTCAGATTCGAACTCTAGGCCTTGATCGTCGTACGAGCGAAGACCCTCTAGTAATATCCACACCTTTGAATGAACCAAGAACAGTTCTTGAGGATTGCTAGATCCTTAAACCTTAGAGAGAATATTGAGAACCTTTTTTGTTGTGATTTTCCCTTTTTGAAAACCAGCTAGGTTTTGGCTGCTCACAGACTCATATTTATACTACTATAGTATTAATATTAGTTCCATAATCATATTAGGAAACTAAGCTGTAAACGCCTCTTGGCATGAAGTGTCGCACGACCAGACGTGCCCTCTGGACAGGATCTGTCGCGCGATGACTTATGCCTGATGAGGAACTCTCAATATTTCTTCCTTTGGTTTAACCAATTCATTCTAATTCTGTGTGACCCAATAGGATTATATTATGTTGGCAATGAGCTCGATCATATTGACCCTCATAAAACATAAGCGGACTCTAGCAAGCCATTATGTCTATCCAATTAATATAACGTAAGAGTTCACGTTTCCAATGGTACACTTCCATTTCTTCCTTTGTCTCACGATGTTATATTGAACACAAGTCATGGTCCACGTCAACTTGTATTTGTTCAATGCTTTCTCGATCTTGAGTATAATGATAATCCAATCGCATTGGGGTATGGCCATACACTTTCATCATTATCACTCATCGAGGGCCCAAGCAAAACATCTCTCTTTCGAGGGACAAATTCCATCTTGACTTATCATCCTTCCCATCATGAATCCGATCATGCCAAAGATAGCCTTTATAAATATCGTGTTAAGATATCGTTTGACTAAAATCAAACATAACTTTCATCATATGTAAGGTCATGATAATCTCAGGTCTAGGGACTAAATGAAGTGACCATATGAGATTTAATTATGACATTTGACCATGACATAAATCTCATACGGGTCAAGTCCAGTCACTTGTTCACTAACAAGTACCCATAAATTTAATGTGCATCTCTATGCATATAATCATCATATGATTTTCCATTAACATTTATACTAATTATTCACTTAATAATTAGGGACGGAGATTATTACAATAAATATACAAAATATATAATAATCAAATAATAAACTTAAACGATAAAGATGATATATAACGGTTTTAAGTTAAACATAACTAAAGCCTAGGGCATTACACCAACAGTCTCCCACTTGCACTAGGCTCCATTTATGTATCGAATACTCATGGACCTAACATGACCATCATGCTTCTGCCTGTGCGAGGGTCTTTGTAAGTGAATCCCTAATGTCATCATCGATTGATATTTTGCATATCTTAACGTCTTCTCATTCTTTATGAATTCTCGAAAAACGTCTAAGTATGTGTTTGAATCACCGTTGTGACCTTGGTTTCATTGTTTGCACAAATGACACCATATTTATCACAACAAAGTTCACCGATTAGTGATACTTGGAACATTTCCAAAACACTAAATGAACTTTTGATCCAAAATGCCTCCTTTTAGCTACATCATATGTTGCTAAAATTTGGCCTTAGTAGTAGAGTCGGCTACAATTTTCTGCTTGGAATTCTTCCAATCAAAACTACACCTCTAATAAGCATAAACACAAATTCTAATTGCGATTTTAAATTAACTTTGTCAGTTTGGAAGCTAGCATCTATGTAACCCTTACAACAAGATTAACTTTCAATCTTTCAAATACCAAGAACGTATCCTTAGTTCTTCTTAAGTACTTAAGGATTGTCTTGACTGCCATCCAATGGTTCTCAACAGGATCAGATTGGTATCGACTCGTCATGCTTAGATCATACGAGACGTCGGGTCTAGTACAAATCATGGCATACATGACAGATCCAAATGCCGGAGCATATGGAACTTCATTCATTCCCTTTTTTGCTTATCAGTTGTCATAAGACAATGAGTGTTGCTAAGAGAAACACCATGACCCATTGAAAAGTTACTTTTCTTAGACTCTTCTAAGAACCTTGTCAATGTGAGTATTTTGACTCAAACCAATTTATCCTTTTAGATCTATCTCTATAGATCTTGATTCCAAGGATGTAAGCGGCTTCACCCATATCTTTCATTGAGAAACCTTTCCTTGACCAAGACTTGACAGCCTTAAGTGTCGGAACTTCAGTTTTTCCAATGAGTAAGATATCATTGTAATAAGACAATAGAAATAATACTATGCTCCCACTGAATTTCATGCATACACAAGGTTCATCTTCGTACTTGATGAGGTCGAACTCTTTAACTGATTCATCAAAATGAAGATTTCATTTCCTTGAAGCTTGCTTCAACCCATCTCATGGATCTTTGCAACATGCATACTTTATTAGAATTTCTTGGATTGACAAAACTTTGGGTTGTGTACTATACACATCCTTAATAATCTTTCCAATTAAAGAAAGCCGTTTGACATCCATTTGTCATATCACACAGTCACAATATGTGATAATGGCAATTAAAATTCTAATAGACTTTTGCATTGTAACTGGCGAAAAGGTTTCAACATAGTCAATACTATGAATTTGCCTAAATCCCTTTGCTACAATCCTTAGTCATCAAAGTATACACCTTCACATCCATGTCAGTCTTGAAGACCTACTTTCACCCTTTAGTTTTTACACCTTCAGGTAGCTCAATCAAGTTCCAAACTTGATCATCAAACATAGATTATAATTCAGATTCCATGGTTCCTAATCATTTATCCAAATTAGGAGTGGACATCGCCTCAAGAGAGGAGTAGGACCGTCATTCTCAATGACTTTCACTTTATTACTTTTCGATACGAGAAATCAATATTTCTTGAGTTCGAATCGTAACCTATCTGATCTACGATGGACTGGTGCATCTTGAACCGGTTCCACAACTCTTTGTGAACTTGGTTCCATCTCTACCCTTGGTTCCATGTTATTTTCTGGTTCTTGAACTCCTTCAAGATTAATTTTACTTCCACTAGATTCTTTATTGAGAAACTATTTCTCAAGAAACGAATCGTAAAGAGCAACAAACATTTTGTTCTCTTTGCGGTTGTAAGATTAATTTCCGAAAATAACCTTGTCAGATTTGGTGCTAACTTATCAGAGACAAGTCTCTTCTTACAAGCATTGCAACCCCAAATCTTCATGAAAGACAAACTAAATTTTCTTCCATTCCATATCTCATATGGGGACTAAGGAACCGATTTAGTAGGGACACAATTCAGTGTAACCGCATTATTTCTAATGCATATCCTCAAAAGGTAATAGGAAAGTCAACTTGACACATCATCGAATGAAACATGTCCTACAAGGTTCAGTTTCTCCTCTCAAACACACCATACAATGTGGTGTTCCAGGTGGAGTCAACTCTTGAAACGATTTCACAGTTTTGAGATGATTGTCAAACTCTTGATCAAATATCCATCACCTCGATCTAATCGAAGTACTTAATAGTTTTGCCAAGTTGTTTTGTACTTCATCTTGAAATGTTCAAAATTTCTCAAACGATTCACCTCGGACTTCATCAGATAGACATAGTCATATCTAGATAATTCATCGGTGAAATGTGATGAAACACCAAAATCCTCCCCTAGCAATGCTGCTTAATAGTCCACATACATCTCATGTATAATGACCAATAAGTCACTAGCCCTCCCACTACTCTTAGTGTAGGGTGGTTTGGTCAATAATCCCAATAAGATCCACATTCTTCAAATGATTTAGAGTCATATGAGTCTAAAAGTCCATGTTAATGGAGTTTAGATATATGTTACTTATTTATCTGACCAAGCCGACAATGCCATATGAACGCGTTGTTCATATTATTCGGTTTAGATTTCCCATTTATATTATAGATATCTTCAATATTATTTTGTTTCTCATCATCAAGGATATGAAGACCATTCAATGACATATGCAATACAATAAGACATATCATTAAATAAATATAAAACTTCTTATTTTAATAAGAAATTTATATCCTTCATCATCCATATGAGAAACGGAAATAATACTTCTACTCAAATCCGGAACTTAGTTATATTTGTTCGAAACAAGTACTAATTCATTAGGTAAATCGACTTCATAAGTCCCTATGGCTAATGCAGCAACTCTTTCCTCATTCCCACGCATAGGTTTAATTTACCTTCTTTGAGTAGGTTTTCTATTCTTTATTCCTTGCACATTTAAACAAATGTGGGATCCAATCTGGTATCATATACCCAAGAACAAGAATTCGAAAGGAAAATATCTATCATACAGATACTTGAAGTAGTAGCAATCATATTGCCCTTCTTCACCTTTTAGGCCTTCCTAATAAGCCTTTCAACTTTGCTTCCAATGACAATCTCATTACAATGGTAGCAAAATGCATCCTTTTGAGACACTTTGGGTTTAGCCTCTTCGGCTTTGGCAACTTTTGCCCTAGGTTTAGCAACCTTTGCTTTACCTTCTTTACCTTCCTTTATGAACCATTTTCTTGTGTTAACCATTAACACTCTTGCGGATTGCTCCTTTTTGCATCTCATGCACTAAAAGCCTTCACCACAACATACATCTTTTGCCTAGCTTGCATTTGGAACATTTCCTTTTGCGTTGTGCTAGAACAAAAGTAACTTACATGTATTCAAGGTTCTTCATAAGAGCCTTTAAACATGGTGGCAATTATAAGGCAAGCAATATTATTAGAATCATCAACATGTTTCTAATGTTGCTTCTTATTTGCCCTTTGCAACATTTGCAGTAGGTTCAGCAGGAATGAATTCATCAAGAACGTACACATTTACCTAAGAACCATTCTTTAGGCTTCTGATCCAATCAGAATTATCTGCACCGTTCCTTCCGAACTTTGTCCTTCATAAGGACGAATCGCAATTTATTGTGTAATGCTACTTCTACAACAAAATATGCAAATTATATGAACACATATCAATATCAACACATTTATCATCTAAGAACAAATCATGTATTTCACAAATACTCCCACTAAATTATACACCTTTCAATGCAAATAAGCATAATATACATTTAATGGGCTAAGATCCAACTTTAATTTAATCTCAAGTACGCTATGGCGCACCGCTCAAGATTAAAATTAATTAGGTAGAAAACATCAATCATATCGTATATGACTCTTAGATCTTTTATGAAATTTATTTAAGACATCATATGTCTAAGCATATTTTAATCTCATCTTATGCCTTGGGTCCAAAACCATTTTGATAACCCAATTAAGTTCATCCACTTTAAACGTATAGGAACCACCATTTCCTCATCTTGCTCGCAAACGAAATAGAATCAAATTACCTTGCTATGGCAAGCTCACCCAAAACTATCCGAGTGGTCTCAAGTGTTTTAATCATGTATTGGCATAAAGAACTTAAAAGTTAAATGAAGGTTTTTTAAAGTAGATTATAAGCATATCAGCAAAGATAATCATAATCGCACACCAGGTAAGTTTTTAGGAAGATAGGTGAGCCACAAAGACTACTTAAGTACCAAATCTCTCCTTCGACAGAACTCTCCTAGACATGCACAATTAGAATACCAGTTCTGATTTGCAACATAATCAATACTTTGTATACTGACTTGTTTCTCACAAACAATCAGATTCCTTTAAATTTTGTGTAAACTGACTTATTTCTCATAAACAATCAGAAAACCAAAATTTTAATGTTTCAACTAAACATTCAGGAAATTACAATTCAATGTTTCAACTAAACATCTAACAAAGTTCTTAAAACATAAGAACACATAATTCATGCATCGCAACAATTAATAAAATCACATTTAAATTAATTAAGCATGCATAAACAATGAATTAATCTAGCATAGCCCTATAAATTTAATTTCCAGAAATTTATAGCATCCAGATTAAGACAGATACATATCAGATTATAAACATAATCATAGATTAGCAAGAAAAACTGATTCTGCCCATATCAGGCAAGGTTTGTCGCGTGACGATGCAGGCTAACTCCGGGTCACGTGGACACAAACAAATCTGTCGTGTGACACAAGCCAACTTTGTAGCGTGACGTAAGATGCCGCTTGCATTTTTCGCCAATCAATTCTAATCACAAAGCAATTAAATCATATAAACAACCTTTAACAGATTTAATTCAACATAATCAGAAAACGATTTTCACATTGTTTCAAAAACAATAAAATTCTACCGCATCCAAAACATGCAAGGAACATATAAACAATTTATATAACCATTCTAGCATGTTAATTCAAACTTAACCATACGAACCAGGCTCTGACACCACTGTTGGATTTTATGGGTCCATGCGCAGCGGAATTAAGCATCTAATAACACAAAACCCAAGAGCCCTAAGATCCGTTCTATGCAATTAGGTTGAATTCATATGAGATAGAATAACCAACCTTATTTGCTCTCCGTTCTAGAGCTATCGAACAATCTATCAACGTGATTTTGAATCACAAACTTCGATCTTCAAGACTTGAATCTTCAGATTCGAACTCTAGGCCTTGATCGTCGTACGACCGAAGACCCTCTAGTAGTATCCACACCTTTGAATGAACCAAGAACAGTTCTTGAGGATTGCTAGATCCTTAAACCTTAGAGAGAATGTTGAGAACCTTTTTTGTTGTGATTTTCCCTTTTGAAAACCCGCTAGGTTTTGCCGCTCACGTACTCATATTTATACTACTATAGTATTAATATTAGTGCCCTAATCGTATTAGGAAACTAGGTTGTAAACGCCGGCATGAAGTGTCGCACGACTAGACGTGCCCTCCGGACAGATCCGTCGCGCGATGACTTATGCCTGATGAGGAACTCTCAATATTTCTTCCTTTGGTTTAACCAATTCATTCTAATTGTGTGTGACTCAATAGGATTATATTATGTTGGCAATGAGCTCGATCATATCGACCCTCATAAAATATAAGCGGACTCTAGCAAGCTATTATGTCTACCCAATTAATATAACGTAAGAGTTCACATTTCCAATGGTAAACTTCCATTTCTCCCTTTGTCTCATGATGTTATATTGAACACAAGTCATGGTCCACGTCAACTTGTATTTGTTCAATGCTTTCTCGATCTTGAGTATAATGATAATCCAATCGCATTGGGGTATGGCCATACACTTTCATCATTATCACTCATCGAGGGGCCCAAGCAAAACATCTCTCTTTCGAGGGACAAATTCCATCTTGACTTATCATCCTTCCCATCGTGAATCCGATCATGCCAAAGATAGCCTTTATAAATATCGTATTAAGATATCGTTTGACTAAAATCAAACATAACTTTCATCATATGTAAGGTCATGATAATCTCAGGTCTAGGGACTAAATGAAATGACCATATGAGATTTAATTATGACATTTGACCATGACATAAATCTCATACGGGTCAAGTCCAGTCACTTGTTCACTAACAAGTACCCATAAATTTAATATGCATCTCTATGCATATAATCATCATATGATTATCCATTAACATATATACTAATAATTCACTTAATAATTAGGGACGGAGATTATTACAATAAATATGTAAAATATATAATAATCAAATAATAAACTTAAACGATAAAGATGATACATAACGGTTTTAAGTTAAACATAACTAAAGCCCAGGGCATTACACCAACAGGGAATGGGTAACAATATTTGGGACAAGCTTTGTTTAGGTTAGTGAAATCCATACAAATTCTTCACTTGCTATTAGACTTCTTGATTGACTAGGACCATGTTCTCCAGCCATGTATGGTATCTCACCTCACGTATAATTCCAGCTCGTAGAATCTTGTCTATCTTCTCTTTTATCACGACATCCTTCTCTTTCCCGAACGTCCTCTATTT